>OX451741.1:51973369-52271908 GCA_948472305.1 Vicia faba
GTCCTCCATGAAATCTACAACTTTTATTCACAAAGTTTTCCCAAAAGATTCTTGTATCTCAAGATATGAATTTGTGAATAGGGGTCCATAAACTAAAAGACAGTGAAAATTTGCCCTAATTTAGGCAGGTTTTTGACCCAACTTCATGGACATTTTTCACCTAGTTCCAAGAGGTATCTCAAAAGTCATTTCAAATATGGATTGTAGAGCATGTTGCAAGCTTTCCAAAATGTCCAAGAACTCTCCAAGATCATTTGTGGTTAGAGAGAATCGAAGAAGAGAAAATGGCATTTTGTCACTTTTGTTCAAGCCATTTCTACAATGCATCAAGTTGCAAATCTGATCAAGCATGCTTGTACCTTGCATTAAAGATACTAAATCCCTTCTACACTCCATAATTAAATGCTAGCTCAGTGGTTAATGGTTTTATTTTGTCTTTTGGAGCATTGTACAAAGAATAAATCCATAAATGGCATAAAGGGCACAATGCCATTTTGATAAAGCAAGCTTTTCCAACTTTATCAGCCTTGAGCCTTGGACTTGTTCTTTTGGTGCAGACAATTCCCACAGGAATTAAGCAAAGCATACTAACTATTATCAGCCCTTGAGATAGCTAGTACAAGTATGGTGCATAAGCCTTGTTACTTTTCTTCAAATACAAGAAAGGTTGCAAAAGAAGTCAGAACTTGCACATCTGTTAAAGGGTGGACTTGGCCTCATTCAAGACATCTTCAAAAACTTATCTCAAGCCAAAAGACGAATGCACAACATCTAAAACTCTCCCAAACACAAAAACACGATTTTTTGCCAAAACATTGCAGTTCTTCAAAACTCTTGCAAGCTCAATATTTGCTCGTGCGTTCTTCCCTTTAACACTTGAAACATCTTCCATACATCCTACCAAAGCTATCCAAGCAATCATCCTGCAACTGTGTGCTCTGTTTCAGGCTTTGACATTTTCACTTTGGAAGGTTGCAACTTGACTTCTACAGGGAGTTTCAGCCATCCACAAAGCCAGCTAAGCATTGGAATAGCTTGAGGGAACTTCAAGGAAGCTCACACGATCCTCAGGCCTCACTCAAAGTCCCCACATTGCCATATCCAAATCCAGCTGAAGGAGGTATTTTTCAAAACTTTATCTCTCTATTTAGGCATCCTCAAGCCACGATTTGTGAAGCAAAAATGTAGTCTCTAGCATGGTGAAGCTGTACATATGCATAGTTGTCATTTATATTAACTGAGCTAAGAGAATTTGAATGTTGAACATGCTGAAAAAATTAGGTCACGATTTAGGGCCATTAAAATTCTCTCTGATCTTTGAGAGTTAGGTCATGAATTTTATATCATTGGAATCGTGAGATCACAAGCTACATTTTTTATGTTATGGGTTTTCATTTTTATGCAAGCTACAACAAGTTACAGGTTTAAGGCAAAACACGCGCGCAAGATGTTTGGCTGGAGGACAGGGATGACCTGGCCTGGGCTTGGGCGAGCTTGGGCCTTCTTTTTGTTTTCCACCCCTCCCCCCCCCCCCCCCCCCCCCCCCCCGACAACTATTTGCACCCTCTTTGCATATTTTTTATATTTTGCATATTTTCTCATATTTTTATGTTTATTGACTTTAATTTTTTTTCTGAACATTAAAAAATCACAAAAATATTTTCTTAACTTTTTTGCAATTTTATTTTATTTTTATTATTTTTTCCACATATAAAAATAGTTTTATACAAATAAATAGAACTTTATTTTCTTAAATAAATAGTAAATACATTTAAAAATACCATGCATTTTTATTTTTATTATCCATACACATAAAATATTATTTTCATACATATTTTAATTTTTAATATTTGTTAATAATATTATTTATTATTTCTTATACATAAATGGATAAAATAAATAATATAGAATATATTTTTCTTTAATCAAAAAAACTAGGGTTTCACCCTTTCAAAAATAACAATATTATTTTTCTTATTTTTAGGACTTAAATAATTTTATTTTTTTCATACATAAAATTAATACAAGACATTTTTGCATAAATACATTTTATTTGCATATTTAAATATTTGTATATTTATTTATCTTGTACAATAATTCAATTGGGTTGTAATAGTATTTTAGGGTTTTATTTTGTGCAAATATCCCCATTCAAAAACTTGTATCCCCCCTCCCATAATAATTGTTGTAATAGCTTAGTTTTATTTTACGCAATTTATCGCATTTATACCATGTTTAGTAAACTAGAGTTTTGTATGATAAGACAAAAAACAAACAAATAGAATGACCTAATCCAAGACAATCAAATGCATGTAAAATGACACACTCGCACACAAACACCCTTAAGGTATCTCCATTCGGTTGCCTAAACAAATGGCCATGGTATGCATGCAAAGTATCTTGGTAAAACAATACAAAAATAAGATCATAGTCCCTCGATGACGCTATCAAAAGGTTACCTAAAACAAAATGATATTGGTCCCTCAATCAAGCTAAAGATACTTGGCAACATTGTTATCATGGTTATACGATGACCCGCGCCCGTCCCTTATAACATCCAAAGATAGGGTTGCCTACCAAATCAATGGTAAATCAACAATGTCAAAGGAATAAAAATGTATAGGAAAGACATTTGAGTAGGGTAGATAGTTCCTAGTTACTTGCTCTCTTCAAAACAATCCTTGCTATTTTCAAAAATTCACACACATTTTAAAACATTTTCAAACACCTTTCAAAACATTGAAACATTTTTCAAAAGACAAACATCTTTGTATACATTCTTACGAACAAGAATCATTACAAAGATTTCCTAAACAAAAGGCCTCTTTTCAAAATACTTTCAAAACCACACAAAGCACCATTTCAAACAATTGCAAAAGCAAAGCAAGTAACTAAGAGCCCATGAAAAACCATGGATGAAAAGGGTGCTAGCACCTTCCCTTTTCATAATCTACCCCCCGAACTCAAGAAAACATCTCAAAGGTCTTTCCTGTGCTTTTTTACCTTTCCTTTTGGATAAAATAAAAGTCGGTGGCAACTCTTGCTAAACCGCGACATTTGCAACGAAACGCAAAACCTCAAGTTAGTTCTCCCACCGTATCACAGAACTGGCGACTTTGTCGGGGAGAATAAATAAAAGTGGGGTTACCTTAGGGTTTAGATCACCTTTAATTGCTTACCTTGTTTGACTTGATTGCTTTACACTTTGGTTCTATTGTTTGGGTTTGAATCCTCTACCCGGATTTGGGAAACATTCATAGGTAAATAGCAATACGTTGTGGAAACTGTGCTGGGTATACCAACACAGTCTAAAAAATAGCTATATTAGTGTGACATATTTGTGGGTACCGATAGCCTTTGAGTCAATCAAAGAGAATACGGGGCCACTGAGTGATGTCATGAAGCACTAACGAACTTCTAGAACCTTTACTTGACCAACTTGGCCTTTTAGGATGTAGTGAGATGACCGGCTTTGGTGCAAACCGAAGTTGGTAGATACTCGATACTACACTCATTGAGGGTTGGTTCCTTGGAATATTTCGGTCGCCAATAAAGAGGTTGAATTGAAACAATGAACAAGGAAACAATCCAGTGATATTGAGCTCCTTAGAACCCGGTTACTATTTCTAGGACAGGTTGAGCCAACTAAACTTCAAGAGGGTACTTACCTATGAAACCCCATGCAAGCCTAAACTATGAACTTGTGTGATTTGCTTGTACATATATACTTGTGCATAACATCATGGACATCATGAAGCATCATATTGCATCCACTAACCATTTCAATGATTTTTGGAAATTCATCTTTGTTCCTGTTTTGTAGGTTATGGATTCACTTCGCAGGAAAACTATCCAAGTCAACCTTGTAAGAATTCCTCCACAACTCAAGGAGATAGCTTCAAGGATTCCTGAGAACTCTTCATTCACCGAGAGGCATGGTCGTCTTCTCAACTTAGTCACTTCCAACACAAAGGAAGACATGATGAAAGTTCTTTTCCAGTTCTTTGACCCTTTGCATCACTGCTTCACATTTCCTGACTACCAGCTTGTGCCAACTTTGGAAGAATTCTCTCAACTCTTGAGGATTCCTATTCTCAATCAACTACCTTTCAACGGTACGGAAAAAGATCCAAAGCCAGAAGAGATTGCTCAAGCCCTGCACTTGCATTAATCTGATGTCACAACCCATTGGGAAACTAGAAGTGGTGTCAAAGGCTTCTTGGTAAAGTTCTTGTTTGAGAAGGCCCAAAGCTGCTGGAACTCCTTGGACTTGCAAGCTTTTGAGGAGATTGTAGCTCTTCTCATCTATGGGGTGGTCTTGTTCCCAAACCCTGACCAACTCATAGATGTGAGTGCTGTCAAAATCTTCATGTCTCGCAATCCGGTGCCTACACTGCTTGGAGATATCTTACACTCTTTTCACACTCGTACAATGAGGAAAAGAGGTGTTCTCATGTGTTGCACTCATCTCCTGGAAAGATGGTTTATTTCTCATCTTCCCCAATCAGTCTTGAAGAATGAGTAAGGTGTGAGGTGGTCACAAAGGTTGGTGACACTTACACATCCAGATATTCATTGGTGTTCTCGATGCAAAGAGAATGTTATCATCGTCGACCGTTGTGGGGAATTCCCTAATGTCCCTCTACTTGACATTAGGGGAGGCATCACCTACAACCCCTGCTTGTCTCTAAGACAGTTTGGTTATGCCCGAAGGGATGGCCCACATGACATTTTGATTCAAGGCTTGGTTTTCGACTTCGACAACGGCAATCAAGGACTTCGTCAAAGGTTCATCCGAGCTTGGAGGATGCCAAATAAGGTAGACAGTAAGACCTTGGGACACAAGAATTCCATCCCCCTTTATCCTTACCTCAAGTGGGTAAGAACCCGCACCCAAAGTCTTATGATGCCTTACCCCTCTGTTCCCCAGTGATTATAGAGCCTGTTAAGGAAGGAGAGGTTCCATACACCCTCCTACATCCTGACATGCCAACATCACTCGAAGATCTACAAAGGAGTTGGATACAGCTCAAGGGAGAATGCGATACTTTTGAAGCCCAATTCTACGCAAACGAGAAGAAGGTTTTAGAACTCACTCGGTTACTTCATGAATAGCAGACTCTCAACACCTACATTGCACCAAAGAGGATGTGCAACGTCTTTTTATCTTAGATTTTTGTACTATTTTGCCCTAGGGGCATTGATGTAAATAAATTCTATTTTATTAATATAACGTTTGTTCCTTTTTGTTTGACACAAAGTTGAATTTCTAAATCCTTGAAAACATTGCATGAATACATATCATTCATCATATTCATAAACAGGTCTTTGCAAGAAGTTTCCTCATCCTTCTGCTGTTTATTTCAGCAACATGGATCTTGAACAAATGGTGAAAGACTTGCAAGCTCAGAATTCACAATTTCAACAGCTACTCTTAACTTTAGCCAAGGGGCAAGAGGAGCTCAAGACTCTGCTAGAGAAAGAGAAAGAGAAAAAGAAGAAGAAGTGAGTCGGTGTAGTTATCATGGGCAGAAGGTTTAAAGGACAAGCCAGACGGACTTTGGAATTTCCATCAACCTCTGAGGAAGGGGAAAGAAAAGGTAAAGAGACGGCAGTACCATCTGATTCTGAAGCAGAAGAAGAGGAAGATGAGGACTACTCTGAACAACAATACCCTCCGGCCGATGACAAATACAAAAACCTAGAAGAGCGTCTAGCTGCTATGGAGATACAGAGAGTACCGGGGCTAGACTTTGAGGAGTTAGGGCTGGTATCTGGAATAGTGATCCCTCCTAAGTTTAAAGTACCTTTGTTTTCCAAGTACGATGGGGTGTCTTGTCCCAAGATGCACCTCCGCTCATATGTAAGGAAGATGCAGCCACATTCTGCAGACAAAGACTTGTGGGTTCACTTTTTCCAGGATAATTTATCGGGAACACAACTTGATTGGTTCTACCAGTTGGAGAGGTCTGATGTGCATAATTGGGAAGACTTGGCAGCCGCCTTCTATAAACAGTATCAATACAACACCGACTTGACATTAACCCGTACTCAGCTACAGAGTATGGCCATGGTGTCCAATGAGGGCTTCAAAGACTACGCCCAAAAGTGGAGGGATTTAGCCGGAAGGGTGCAACCACCTTTATCTGAAAGGGAGCTAGTGGACATGTTTCTGGGGACTCTGTCGGGTCCTTTCTTTAATCACCTGATTGGAAGCTCCTCTGCAGGTTTCACTGAGTTGATTCTAACTGGCGAGAGGGTGGAAGCCGGTATTAGAAGCGGGAAAATTCAGAAAGACGCGTCTACCTCTGTTGCTGTAAAAAAGTCCTTCACCAGAAAGAAGGAAGTGTTTGTTATCTATGCATAGAGAAATCAGGGAAGAACCGAGCGACGACCAATAGTGGGGGTCGTTATGATTCAAAAGTTTGCATCAGACCAGCCAAGAAACAACCAACCGAGAAATGATCAGCCGGGTGTTGTACCCAAAAATTTTCCCTCCCATATTTCTCAAAGACATGTCAAGAATAATCTTCAAGTTGCTCAAGTTGGCTCAAGGGTTGGACAGTCAAATCACCTCCTAAGGCAGTCAAGTCAAAATTAGGGTTTTGTGTTGCATTAAGGTCCTCACATCCAAATGGCCTCAAGTGTTTCCCAATGTCTTAATATGTTCTCAAGTTCATCCATGTCAAATTTCAAGCCTTGCAGAGAAAGTTTGGTCAGTCAATTGCTCAAGGGACCCCTAAATCGACTGTGTTAGGGCAAAAGTCAATTGTGTCCCAAATACAGTCAAACCTCAATATTTTTTGTCAACATTCTCATTTTGAAGGATAATTCATCATTTTATCAAGGGTTGATCATGATTCATCAAGGATTGCTCAAGATTCATCAAGATTCAAAAGTTGCTAAATTAGGGTTTTGTAGGAAAAGTCAACTCAACTTTGACCAAGCATAACTTTTTCATACTTTATTAGAAATGACCCATCCAAATCTCATTTTGAAGAATATTCAATTTCCTACAATCCATATTCACACCCCAAAATCAAGAAATGCTCTCACAAAAAGTTACAAATTTGGACATTATAGGTCATTTTTGAAAGTCAACAAAAACACATTTTTTGCCAAAGCTTATAACTTGAGCATGTAACATCAAAATGAGATGATACAAAAAATTTTGGTTATATGACATCTCAAGGTTTCTAAAAAGTCCAAGAACACCTCGAAAAGTTCAAAATTGAAGAAGTTATGGATTGTTGAAGTTGGGCATTTTTCCACATTTGCCAAAAGTCAACTATCCTCAAAACTCCAATATTGGACAAAAGGGCCCACTTTTTTCCACTTGATATGGTCTTGTCATTCCACACACGTGTCCCATCTTTAATTTCATGACCAAACATTTATTTTTCTATTTTATTTAATTTTTATTGATTTAATTCATTTTAAATCTATATTAATTCAAATAAAATCCAAAAATTAATGTAAAAGGATTCTTGTGATTTGTACAGCTTGCAAATACCATGTGACACTCAACCAATTCATATCAAGTCAAAACAAGCACAAAAAATCAGATTTGGCTTATTTTTGGAAAGCTTTTCAATGGTGATCAAATCCAATCTTCAATCTTGAATGCACTTGATTTCAGATCAAAAGACCAACCCTAATTCACTCTATAACACTCACACAAGCCTCACAAACCTGGAACACGCACAAAACTCTATGGAAACGGCCAGAACAATTTTGCAAAAAACTTTGAAAAGTGGTGATCAAATTTTGGTTTAGAGGCCAATTCAGACCAAAAGCTCAACATTATTCTCTTCCTTGACACCTCCTGAAGCTATAGCAACCAAAGCCAAGGCCTGAAGCTAACCAAATCGCGCTATAAGTCATCACGAATACACCCCTGAACATGAAATCGAAAACCTTCATTCTTGCATCTTTTTGATAAACTATTAACATAATCTTGATCCTTATCAAGTTTCTAACAAGTCTGCATCATTTAATTTTGTTTTCATGGCCTGTAATTGTGTACCCGAATCTAGGGTTCATATGTGTTGTTTTTAGGCATTTTGTGTACAGGAAAAATCAAGGTGAATAGTGGTTACAGGGATGACCAGGAGGAAGAGACGAGTACGTTGGTACTCTTGGATTTCATTTACATGGCCTAGAGAGGATTTTTGAGACATCCCACGAAACTTCCTGCGGATAAAAATCTGCAGGTAAATAACCAGGGTTGCGTTGAAAAAGATGATGGCGTGTCTTTGTGTCATTGGTTCATTCGAATCAGTGGCGCGTTTTTTTTATTTTTTAGGCTTAGTGCATTGTTTTACATATTATATTTACTCTTTATTCCATTAACAATAATGCAGTGTAGTTGGATTAGTGAGCGTGAGTTGCAAAACCCTTTGGGACCTGGGTTCGAATCCCAGGTCCCCCAAAATGCTTCTTATTATTTTCTTGCATATATTCCAATGAATTTCCAGGTATGAAGACCACCATATGCCTCAGAGATCAACATGCCAAATGGCCCACCAGGCAGATCTAGTGACCCAGATTGCACGCCCATCATAGTCCTCAGTCAACAAACATGCATGGAATCACAAAAAAGTCCAACAGGCTGGACGTTTGGGCCTGGATATTGCTGACTCCAACCTCAAATTAAGCCCAACACCCCCCTAAGTTTGTTTATATTTTAATTCTTTTCATTATTTTTTTTTATTATTTCTATTTTATTATTTTAATTAACAAATTAACTTTTTTTTTCATTAAAAAATCAGAAACAACAAAAAATATTTTTATTTAATTCCTTTAATTTTATTACTTATTTTTGTAAATAAACAATTAATTTATTTATTTAGTTTAAATAGGTTTAATAATAACATATTTTGCAATAAATTAAAATTGATTTAGAATTAGGTTTTTTTAATATTTTTACCGTTTTTATTTTATTTCCCTAAATAATAAAAACCCAAAAAACATCTTTTCATTTAATTAATTCAATCATTAATTTAGACTTAATTTTTAATTCAAAAAATAACAAAAAAAATATGTTTTATTTAACAAAAAGGGTCAAAACCCTAAAGGACACTTCGATTTAATTTTCTTGCGCGCGATTAACTTTTGATCCATATTTTAATATTGTAACTGCTTCGAGGATGTAATAGTCTTAACTTAGGATTTTATTTTATCGTTTTATTTACTTTCCGTAATTTAATTTTAAGGGTTTGTTTTTGGCGATGTAAATACCCGACGCCTTGTAATAGCTTAGATTTATTTTCTGCAATTTATATTCCGCAACTATTAACTGTTAGATGTTTGAATAATAGGCAATGCATGACAAGATCGAATTTTTGACTTAAAATCAACAATAGCTCACCATTAACATGTACAAAGATAATATAACCGAAATAAACACACTTGAACATGCCACTCTTAGGGTACACCTCACTTGGTTGCCTCGAACGTGGTCATTGAGTATAGGAAGTTTTAGAGGTCGTCCTCTTGTCCAAAGATCATAGTTGCCTTGAAATGGTTGCCTCGGATGAAATGATCTAAGACATTAGGGTTACCGCTAAGGCGTCCTAACATTGCTTTAGTGACCACACGTCCCTTAATCGAATTGACCCGAAAACTCCAATGACGATGCTACCTACTCCTCAATAGTGGGATGGCATTATCTAAAGGACACTCACACAGTTTAATTCCTTTTTGAGTAGGTAGATGTTCTTAAGTACTTGCTCTTTTGAAAACAAAAACAAAACTTTTGCACTTACACCCCTTTCAAAATAAAAACTCCTTTCAAACCCACAATCACAAAGAAAAGCAAACTTTTGAAAACATAATGAGCAAGTACCTAAGAGCCCGTGGATAACCACGGATAGAAAGGGTGCTAACACCTTCCCTTTCTATAATCTACCTCCCGAACCCGAGAAATATCTCGAAAAGGAATTTTTCTGTTCTTTTGTCCTTTCCTTGTTGGATAAAATAAAATACGGTGGCGACTCTTGCTTACCGCGACATTTTGCGAAAACAAACGCAAACGCGAACCAGTATTCCAAAACAGTCAGTTCTCATTCCCACCGATCACAGAACTGGCGACTCTGCTGGGGAATTATAAGTGAATTTGTGCATATTTAAATTTGTGCATTCATTTTTATCAATAAAATTCATCCCTTTTTGTGAACCGGGAGAAATCCCGTGATTTGCAAAAAGGGTAAAAACTGATTCCAGCCGTTTGCTTTTAATGATGAACGCTAATTAATTTTTTTTTGCTTTTAATTATATTCATTTCTGACTTTTTTTTAATTCTTTTGCAGGTAAAATTAAATGATCATCAAAGAAGCATTGGATAGAAGATGAAGATTTAGAACTTAGAAAAATAGTTTTTATTTTACTTTAAACTTTTTATGTAATTGTCATTATAAATACTTTGTACAACAACAATTGTAATAATTAGAATAAAGATGAATAAAAATTCTATTATTTACCAATTAATTCTTTTTCTTTCCAATTATTTATTTTATCATTTATAATTCTTTAAATTATGTAATAACTGAAAATCAAATCCAATTATTTAAATTTAGAATGATAAATAATTAAATAAATATCATTGATCAATTAACTTCTCTTCAATTAATTATTTCATTATTTATAATTCTTCTAAATTATAATAACTGAAAATAAAATTTCAACTATTTAAACCTAGTACAATAAATAATTAAATAACATCGTTTGATCAATTAATAACCTTCTTTTCAAATATTTATTTTATTATTTATAAATCTTTAAATTATATAATAACTGAAAAGAAAATTCCAATTATTTAAATTTAAGATAATAAATAATTAATAAACACTGTTTTAACATTGATCAATTAATAAATTTAGCATTCAAAAGATAAACAGCTCTCGACTTGAAAAAGTTATGAATTTTAAAAAACTACTTTGAAAGTTGGTAAAAATAGGTCAAAACCCTTGCAATGTAATGATGCAGATGGGAGATGGTATCTTAGGTCAAAATTTGGGGTACAACAGCTGCCCCTATTTAAGTTTCTTCTATCCGGAGATATGAAGATTAAAATCTTCGTTTCGACGAGATTGAAGGTACTTAAATACATAATACGCAAATTTTTACCCTAAGATACCGCCATTATGTTTGATATGAATGCAGTGATTGAATTCACAGAGAAAGATATTGTATGAAACAAGACAATGCTGGAGGAATCAAACACCAACAAAATACAGAGACGTAGATTATACACTACTGGGGAAATGAGCCATCGACTTCAAATGACAGACTCTTGACGGCGAATAAAATTGAGGGAATACGACCTCTGACCCTAACAAAGAAGGCATCTTGCATAGGCCATAAAACAGATTATTGATCCAAAAATAACAGTGAGTTCTCAACTCGAGGTCAAAGATAGACAGAAAGTATCAATTTTGCTGATAACGGATTACCGACTTCGGAAGGTAATGATTCATGACAAACTTCTCTGCGAGATTTCCGGAGATATACTCATTAATGCTGAGATATAATAAGATTGCAGATACACAAGTTGCCTCAAATAAAGAAGTTGTCACTTGCTGTCTTCCCAAAAAAATATTATGACATACAAGCTGCTTAAATAAAGAGGTTGCCACTTGCTGTCGTCCAGGGATATCAATAACACACAAGCTGCTCAAATAAAGAAGCCGCCACTTGCTATTTTCCAGAGAAAATACCAATAACATATAAGCTGCTCAAATAAAGAAGCTGCCACTTGCTGTATTCCAGAAAAAATAATAAAGTACAAGTTGCTCAAATAAAGAGACTGCCGCTTGCCGTTTTCCAAAGATGATAATAACGCACAAGTTGCTCGTGAAGAGCTGCCGCTTGCCGTTTTCCGAAAAAATAACGCACAAGTTGCTCGTGAAGAGCTGCCGCTTGTCGTTTTCCAACGATGTCTATAACGTACAAGTTGCTCGTGAAGAGCTGCCGCTTGTCGTTTTCCAAAAAATAATAATAACGCACAAGTTGCTCGTGAAGAGCTGTTGCTTGTCGTTTTCCAACGGTGTCTATAACATACAAGTTGCTCATGAAGAGCTGCCGCTTGTCGTTTTCCAAAAAATAATAATAACGCACAAGTTGCTCGTGAAGAGCTGCCGCTTGTCGTTTTCCAAAAATAACTCAGAAGGAAATTGAGATGACACTGGCAGAGAATAAAATCTTCGTCAAAGAGAATCATGAATCAATCCTTCCCGAGGAGATCACATACTTAAATGTGCAAAATAAATGCACCATTCGTCTAGGTCGCGACTTCACTGGGAAAAATCATGAGATAGCCTATGCAAGAGACAACAACTTCATCCAGGAATAAACTAGAAAGGAAACAGTCAAACAAGACTCCACCCAATGAGAAAGTAACTTGATTGGGGATTCTTCCTATCCAGAAATGGACAAGGTAAGCTGAATCAAAAATCATCCACGAGGATTAGCTCAGTTGGGGAATTTAAAAAGGAAGCACATTTTCTGCCTAAGCTAACCTTCTACTTGGAAAGAAACATGTACACTGTTTGAATAAACAAAGTACAACCCAAAATCAATGGCAAATGTGAATATGCATGCGTGATATAAGTGTAAATGGATAAATGAATGTTATGCTGACGAAACGAGCAGACGGAATATCTTGAAGACAATAAGATGTCACGGCATAATAGATACTCGGCCAATCTTAAAAAAAAACGGAAAATAACTGGAATTGGAACCACAAAGCAACGTTAGAGCGTAACACGCCACAAGGCTCAAGTCTTCTGAGGAGAAAAGTATTCAAATCCAAATCTTCTAATACCAATAGATCACTGGCATGAGACAAAGCGTACCACACTTCAGAAATCTACTCAAATGATAACAAAACAACGCTTAACTGGAAAAACTGGGGAGTCACCAAACTTAGTAACACGAGAAACACAAGTTTAACACAACCAACACCTCATGACGATTTTGAAACGAAACATGTTCATCATGCAAGGATAAATTACTATATTGTTTTGCATTTCATGGCTTGACCCTCCTCGGAACAACTGTTAATATTCCTTTCATTATTCACGACACATTTTCTTTTTAAAAAAAAAATAAGAATACTTTAAATAACTTTGTTTCAAATATTTCCGTAAAATTAAAATTTTGCCCACAAAAGGTAAATGCTCAAATTTCATTAATAAGATGGTAGCTCGCTAACAATGTGACTCCAATGGTTTACAAAAGCTTGGGAAATAGTACATGAAAGAAAGGGTTACACAAAAACAATGATCACTATTCTCCCTAACAACTTCGAATTCCAAAATGTGTTCAAATGCCAAGACCAGTCTGACCAAAAGCTTGCCTAAGCCGCTTCGGGTTTTCAACTTGGCAAACTGTCAACTCAAACCTAAGCGAAATACTTCTTGACTGCATCCGCGTTCATGGAGCGCGGGAGCTCCTCACCGTCCATATTGGTGAGAATCAAAGCACCTCCAGAGAAAACTTTCTTAACGACATACGGTCCTTCATAATTCGGAGCCCACTTGCCCCTAGAATCAGGTTGGAAAGATAATATCTTCTTGAGCACAAGGTCACCTTCTCTGAACTCGCGCGGTCGAACCTTCTTATCAAAAGCCTTCTTCATTCTCTGCTGATACAATTGACCGTGACACAAAGCTGTCAATTTCTTTTCTTCTATTAAATCCAACTGATCATATCTACTCTGACACCATTCAGCCTCAGAAAGTTTAGCTTCCATCAACACTCTCAAAGACGGAATCTCAACCTCCACGGGGAGTACTGCTTCCATACCATAAACTAGGGAAAATGGGGTTGCGCCTGTTGAAGTTCGAACTGAAGTACGATATCCATGTAAAGCAAACGGAAGCATTTCATGCCAATCTTTATAAGTTACCACCATCTTCTGGACAATCTTTTTGATGTTCTTGTTAGCAGCTTCAACTGCCCCATTCATCTTCGGTCTGTAAGGAGAAGAATTATGATGTTCGATCTTGAACTCTTCACAAAGCTCTTTCATCATCTTGTTATTCAAATTCGAACCATTATCAGTGATGATCTTGCTCGGGATGCGGTATTGACAAATGATTTGATTCTTGAAAAATCTGACTACCACCTGTCTGGTTACATTAGCATAAGATGCTGCTTCCACCCATTTAGCAAAATAATCGATCGCTACCAAGATGAAACGATGACCATTTGAAGCTTTGGGTTCAATCATTCCAATCATATCAATGCCCCACATAGAGAAAGGCCAAGGTGAAGATATAACATTGAGGAGAGTCGGTGGCACATGCATCTTGTCCGCATAAATCTGGCATTTATGACATTTCTTCACATATTTGCAGCAATCAGATTCCATTGTCATCCAATAGTAACCAGCTCTCAATATCTTTTTAGCCATCGCATGTCCGTTGGCATGAGTGCCAAAAGATCCTTCATGTACTTCTTGCATCAGCATGTCTGCTTCATGTCTGTCTACACATCTAAGCAAGACCATGTCGTAATTCCTCTTATACAAAACTTCTTCATTGAGGAAGAAACTGCTTGCTAATCTTCTCAATGTCTTCCTATCTTTATTGGATGCCCCAGGCGGGTACTCTTGAGTTTGAAGAACACGTTTAATGTCATAGAACCACGGTTTGTCGTCGGTGACCTCTTCTACCGAGAACACATGAGCAGGTCTATTGAGGCGCATAACCCGGATTGTAGGCACATCGTTCCAATCATTCACTTGAAACATTAAAGACAAAGTAGCTAAAGCATCAGCCATTTGGTTCTCATCTCTAGGGATATGATGTAATTCCACTTTGTTGAAGAAAGTTAACAATCTTCTAGCATAATCTCTGTAAGGGATCAAACCAGGATGACGAGTCTCCCATTCTCCTTTGATTTGATTAATTACCAATGCCGAATCTCTGTAAATATCAAGAATCTTAATCCTTAAATCCACTGCTTCTTCGAGACCCATAATACATGCCTCATACTCAGCCATGTTGTTCGTGCAGTCAAACTTCAATCTCGCCGTGAACGGGATGTGAGTACCTCGGGGAGTGACGATGATTGCCCCAATTCCATTTCCATAAGAATTCACAGCTCCGTCAAATATCAAACCCCAATGGGATTCGGGATCAGGTCCTTCTTCAGGTAACGGCTCTTCACAATATTTAGCTTTCAAGTACATAACATCTTCATCTGGGAAATCAAACTTGATGGATTGATAATCGTCAATTGGTTGGTGAGCCAAATGATCGGCTAAAATACTCCCTTTGATTGCTTTCTGAGTGTGATACTCAATGTCATATTCGGATAACAACATCTGCCAACGAGCTATCCTTCCAGATAAGGCGGGCTTCTCAAAGATATACTTGATCGGATCCACTTTGGAGATCAACCAAGTGGTGTGGTTAATCATATACTGGCGCAGACGGCGAGCAGCCCAAGCTAAAGCACAACAGGTTTTCTCAAGCAATGAGTATCGAGACTCACAGTCTGTGAATTTCTTACTCAGATAATATACAGCATGTTCCTTTCTTCCAGTCTCATCTTGTTGACCAAGCACACATCCCATGGAATCTTCCAATATAGTCAGGTACATAATCAAAGGTCTTCCTTCCACCAGAGGAATCAAAATGGGAGGTTCAAGTAAATATTCTTTGATGCTATCAAAAGCTCTCTGACAATCTTCTGTCCACACACATCCTTGGTTCTTTCGGAGAAGCTTGAAAATCGGCCCACAGGTAGCAGTCACATGAGATATAAATCTAGAAATATAGTTCAGTCTCCCAAGGAATCCTCTTACTTGTTTTTCCGTCTTGGGTGCGGGCATTTCTCGAATAGCTTTGACTTTATCAGGATCTACCTCAATACCTTTCTGACTGACAATGAAACCCAGAAGTCTTCCAGAACGAACACCAAAAGTGCACTTGTTGGGATTCAGACGGAGTTTGTACTTTCTCAAACGCTGGAATAACTTCAATAGATGTTCCAAATGATCTTCTTCAGTTTGTGATTTGGCAATCATGTCATCTACATACACTTCTATCTCTTTATGCATCATATCGTGGAACAAAGCAGTCATGGCTCTTTGGTATGTTGTACCGGCATTCCTCAAACCAAACGGCATAACTCGATAACAAAATGTTCCCCACGGTGTAATGAAAGCTGTCTTCTCCATATCTTCTGGTGCCATCCTGATTTGATTGTAACCAGAGAAACCATCCATGAAAGAAAAGACTTTGAACTTTGCGGTACTGTCGACCAATACGTCAATGTGCGGTAATGGGAAGTCATCCTTTGGGCTAGCTCTATTCAGATCTCTATAGTCTACACATATCCGGACTTTGCCATCTTTCTTTGCAATAGGCACTATATTGGCTAACCACTGAGGATAGACCGATGTAACCAGGAAACCTGCATTAATCTGCTTCTGAACTTCTTCTTTGATCTTGTCAGCCATATCGGGACGAGTCCTTCTCAACTTCTGCTTAATCGGCGGACACTCAGGTCTCAACGGTAAACGATGCTCCACAATATTGTTGTCCAAACCTGGCATATCTTGGTAGGACCAAGCAAACATGTCAACATACTCTTTGAGAAGCTCCAACATTTTCTCTTTGACCTCTGGGATAAGCAATGCTCCGACCTTGACTTCCTTTTTATCTTCTTCATCACCCAAATTGATCAACTCTACAGGCTCTTCAAACGGCTGAATAATCTTTTCATCGTGCTCAAGCAAACGAGAAATTTCATCAGGAATCTCTTCATTATCCTCTTCTTCGGCTCCGAACACAGGGAATTCAAAGTTGGGAGAGGGCATAGGATCATTGTTTTTGATGGTTAAGTCATGGATTAATCTGCACATATGATTATGCTTTATTTTAGAAATCGATTAATATGAATGTTGTACAAATGAAACAAAATATTATTATATTTTCCTATTACTACCAATTAATTTTCATTACTATTTCCCAGAAAAATGTGAAAAATAAAACAGTAGTGGACAAAATAACATTTTTATTCATTGAAGAGAAATACTTGAAACAAACAGCCCAGACATTTCTCTTTTTCCTTGGGCAGAGCAAAAGGATTTATTTTCATCATAGCCCGACACAAATACTTTTCGCCTTGGGCAGAGCGAATTTTTTTTCAAAAAATAAAACAAAACATTACTCATAAAGGTGCATCACAACAGGAACATCAACAGCAATCCAGTTCTGGCAAACCACTCCATGCGTCATAAAATCGGGTAAATCCTCTTCAGAATCGTCTCCTATTACAGCATCAACCTCAGGAGGAGTCGGATGGATAAAACCTGCACTTCGGAAAACTTCTTGAATCGGACGAGTAACTACTTCCTGCTTGACTCTCGCAGACACGGGATGAAAGCCAAGACCTTCTCCAGACTTGTTCTCGGGCAAAGTCAACACCTGGCCCCAACTTTCAGCCAACCCACTTTCAACCACTCGCCGCGCATCCTCAAAAGAAGAAATAGATGTCCCTCGCTTCTTCACTTCATTCTTAGCAACAGATAGAGCTTGGAATTGGGTTCCAACGTCCTCATCAGCGTCAATAAAAGAGAAAGATGACAAATGGCTTACCACCATAGCCTACTCTCCACCAATCATTACTAGCTTTCCATGCCTTACAAACTTCAATCTCTGATGGAGCGTGGAAGTGACTGCCCCTGCATCATGGATCCATGGACGACCCAATAGGCAACTGTAGGCAGCACGAATATCCATTACTTGAAAAGTGATCTGAAAAGTATGAGGGCCAATTACTATAGGAAGATCCACTTCACCAATGACAGTCTTCCTAGAACCATCAAACGCTTTAACAATTACCCCACTGGGTCTCATGGGAGCACCTTGATATGAGAGTCGAGACAATGTAGTTTTGGGCATTACATTTAACGACGAACCTGTATCTACCAACACACTTGATAAGGTATCATTTCCACAACTTATTGAGATATGCAAAGCCATATTATGGTTCCTTCCCTCCTCCGGAAGCTCTTCATCACTGAAACCAAGATTGTTACACGAAGTAATATTTCCCACAATTCCATCAAATTGGTCAACCGTCACATCATGATCCACGAACGCCTGGTCCAAGACCTTCATCAAAGCTTCTCTATGGGCACCAGAATCTCTCAGTAAAGCGAGCAAAGAAATCTTGGAAGGAGTTTGCAAAAGTTGGTCCACAATCTTATATTCACTTCTCTTGATAAGCTTCAGAATCTCATCATCCTCAGGATGTGGGATAGGTTCATTGGATCGGCCTATCTTAACCCTCGGTTCAACATTTCTCGCTGGAATTTCTGCCGGTATGGGCCTCCTGACTTGAACTTCTGGTCTCTTCAAAGGTACTGCTGCAAAGACACGTCCACTTCTCGTAACTCTACTCACATCAGCAATGTTAACAAAAGACGGTCTTGTTGGTATAGGGACTTCTACCCCATTCTCAATCATTGTGGCATTATACTTATACGGTATAGCTTGGTCTGAGTTGTAAGGCACAAGACCAGGTGGATAAATGATCAAAGGATAAACAGGTGCAGTCTGACTGTCGTAAGCGATCTCTACTGATTCAGGCAAATTGAATTGTGGTATTATAACATTCACTTCATCCTCCGGATCTCTGTCATATGTGATAGTGATAACTCTCTGGTCTAACAACTTTTGAATATCCTCCTTCACAATAGGGCAATTAACCTCTCTTGAACAAAATTCACAAACATCATAATCATGCTGATGCCTAACAAAGGCAAGTCTTCTCAAACTCTGATGTAACCTGATCAACGACTCTCTTATGTGTTCAACTTGAAAAACTCGAAACTTTCCCGGACAACCTTCCACCATATTCACTGATGCTGCCCCATGTCGAGGCAAAGGATTATCTCTAACATTTGGGTTAACATCCTTGAAAGACAAGATACCATTCTTAATCAATCTCTGCACATCCGCCTTCAAAGCAAAACAATTCTCAAGGTTGTGCCCCCGCGACCCTTGATGATATTCACAAAACTGATCCGCCTTGTACCACAGAGAAGTACTGTTTGGTGCGACAGGAGGAGGTTTCATCGTTATGAGATTCTTTCTGATAAGAGCAGGGAACAATTCAGTATAAGTCATAGGAATGGCATCGAACTGCGGTTTTCTTGGTGAACGGTTCTGGTTGTTGAATGGATAAGCCTGTTGTCGAGGCTGCTGCTGAAATGGCCGTTGTTGAGTTGGTGAGGTTTGATGAGCTGGGGTCATCAAAGCTGGGCGGACAGCCGGAATGACTGCCGCGACGTGTGAGTAACCTCTCCTCGGTCTCCCTGGGAACAATGCGCTGACATCCTGTTCTTTTATTTTCGGGAAAACACTTCCAAACTTCTTAGTACTGCTAGACGGACTTCCTTCTTTAACCAAACGCCCTTCACGAATCCCTTCCTCTAACCGCATGCCCATGCTTACCATTTCGGTGAAGTCACTGGGTGCGCTGGCAATCATTCTTTCATAGTAAAAGGAACCTAAAGTCTTCAAGAATATCTTCGTCATCTCTTTCTCCTCAAGAGGTGGATAGATTTGAGCAGCAATTTCACGCCACCTCTGGGCGTATTCCTTAAAAGATTCTCTGTCTCTCTGCGACATCGCCCGGAGTTGATCCCTGTCCGGCGCCATGTCAACGTTATACTTATACTGGTGAACAAAGGCTTCGCTAAGATCGTTGAAGTTGCGGATCCGAATGCTGTCTAAACCCATATACCACTTTAGAGCAGCACCCGTCAAACTGTCTTGAAAATAATAAATAAACAAGTCATGATCATCGGAATACGTAGACATCTTTCTCACGTACATAGTCAAGTGACTCCGAGGACACAAATCACCCTTATATCTTTCAAAGTCTGGCACTTTGAATTTTGCTGGAATCTTGACATTCGGAACTAAACAAAGGTCATGCGTGTTCTTCCCAAACAAATCCTTCCCCTTTAACGCTCTGAGCTCCCTCTGCATTTCTTGGAATTGGTCTTGAAATTCTTCCATTCTATCAAAGAGACCCAAACTTTCAGCAGGCTCGGCAGGATAAGTAGGTTCATTCAAGTATGGCACGGAGTGAATCACAGGAGCGACAGTTGTCATTACCGGTTGCGGAAAAGGTGTTACAGACGGGATTACTGGTGGCATGGCAGTTGTCTCTGGTTGAGGAAGAGACAAAGCAGGTTGAAACAAAGGTTGTACGGCAGGCTGATACCCCTCTGGCACAAAGTTGTAAGGCATTCCCCACGGAAAACCTTTTGGCATCTGATGCTGAAGCGGAGAGTTGATTTGAGTCACAGATGTTGGAACAGTGACAACCTCGGAAACCACTGTAGTTGAAGTCTGAATCTCAGCAGCCGTAGTCGATGGCTGATTCTGAACAGCCACCAAACTATCCACTAGCGCAGTTAACTTTTCCATACCGACATGAAGGGTAGCGACCTCCTCACGAAGCTCATGGTTTTCCTGTTCCAGATCTTCCATCTTCCTTTGTCGATTGGCTCGAGTATCGTATCGATGAGACAGCTTGACAACCTTTGGAGTGGAAAAGAAACAAGGATAAGACTCTAGAAAACATGTGAAGTGGAATGTTGAATGATGCATGATATGTGATGTAAATGATAATTCATTTTAATAGTTTTTCAAGGACCTTCAATAATTTTGCACACATCAATGGTAAAGGAATTTGGAACAACAAAAACTCAATCCATTAATCAAAAGCAGTAAATTATAACTTACAACCTTGGAACGATAAAACAATAAATTACAATTTTGGGATAAC
Source organism: Vicia faba (assembly GCA_948472305.1). Lineage (NCBI taxonomy): Eukaryota > Viridiplantae > Streptophyta > Magnoliopsida > Fabales > Fabaceae > Vicia > Vicia faba. Next base: position 51,994,190 of record OX451741.1, read on the forward strand.
AACCCAATAATAAAAGCAGTAAACTACAACCTTGAAACATGAAACCCATAATAAAACAGTAAATTACAAATTTGGAGCATGAAGCCCATAATAAAAACAGTAAATTACAAATTTGGAGCATGAAGCCCATAATAAAAACAGTGAATTACAAATTTGGAGCATGAAGCCCATAATAAAAACAGTAAATTACAAATTTGGAGCATGAAGCCCATAATAAAAACAGTAAATTACAAATTTGGAGCATGAAGCCCATAATAAAAACAGTAAATTACAAATTTGGAGCATGAACCCCCTTTACAAAGTTTTACAAAATGACATCAGTAAAATAAAACTAAAAGCTAAAGATCACTCAGAATCATCAGATGAAGGACCAAATGCCAACTATAACCGGAGCTTCCTGATCTTCCCTTCATAAAAGTCTTCCATCTCTTTCTTCTCAGCTACCAGTCGATCAATGATTTCCTTTTGTGGATTAGGAACGAGAGCAACGCTTACCGAACCTTCCTTCTTTCTCTTCCTTTCACTAGCATATTTCTTCAGTAAAGCATCCTTTTGACGAAGTTTCTCATCATGATCAAGGAACCAGCCGTCATGAATAAAGAGTAAATCCTCCTTTTCCTTTAGCTGTTGAGTCAGGACCCGATTCTCATATTCAGACATATTATACTTCTCTTTCTAAGCATCTCTCTCGGACTTCATTCTAGCCAGATTTCCTTGGTATTCTCCCATATTCTCGATAGGGATATCAACAGATGACCATGCAACGGTAGGGAGTAAAGGTTTCTCAGGTTTATAGGGCATCTTGAGAGCACAAGCCCTAGCACAGACCCATTGTAGGTAAGGCTCCAACAAAACGGCTCCTCTATGTCCTAACATGTCTCTCCCTTTCCTATGGATGTGGCGCCAAGCTCCTTCGATCTCCCTCTTAGCTGCCTGATGATCTTGTCCTTCTTGCAGAAAGAAACCACTCACATGGATGTTGTTTGGCTTATCCCTCATCGGGTATCCAAACTGACAGCGCGCGAGAACAGGGTTATAGTTAATTCCACCTTTCGTACCAAGAAGAGGCACGTTAGGAAAAGCACCACAGCTATCGATGATCTTCACGTCGTAGTAAACTCGATTATACCAATCAATGTCGAAATGAGTGAGAGCCATAATCTTTGGCGCCCATCGCGGCTCCTTCTCGAGATCCCAAAAAACACCAGACCTAGGTAGATAAGAAACATACCACTGATACAGCAACAGTGCACAACAAATAATCATTCCTCCTTGATAAGAGTTTCGAAGATGAATGGAGTAGTAGGTATCTCCTAGCAGCGTAGGGACCGAATTTCCAATCAAGAAAATTCTGATGGCATTGATGTCCACAAACTTATCAACGTTAGGGAACAAGAATAGACCATAAGCGAGTAAAGCAAAGACGTCTTCGAAGGCAATAGTATCTTTTATCTCAGCGAAATGACGAGCTTTCCTCAACAAAAACTGCGCAGACAGACCTCAGATTCCCCCTTTTGTAGTCATGTTCTCCTCTATCTCTGACTTCTTCAAGTGAGTGATGGTCGCTATCTCGTGAGATTTGGGCTCCTCTTCTAATCCAGAAAAAGGAACGCAATCGGTGATCGGCAAACCAAGTATGTAGGAGTACTCTTCTAAGGTGGGCATCAACTGGTAATCCGGAAAGGTGAAACATCGGTACAAAGGATCGTAGAATTGGACCAACGTATTAAGGATGCCTTCCTTCATCTTGCGCTTCATGAGAGGTATAATGGACCCATACTTTTCCTGAAAATCCGTCGGGTTCTTGATCTCAGGAATTAAACTCTTCAGTTCTTCAATCTCGGGCTCCTTAAAACTAAAACTTCGAGTGTTTCTCCTTCCAAATTCCATAGTACCTGAGATGTCTTGCAAAAATCATTCCTAAGTTCCTTGAAAAACAAGTTTTTTACAAAAAATGTTGATGAATGCATGAATGAATGATAATGCAACAGTTACACACAAGTTCACAAACATGGGGTTCAAAGGTTCAACGTTTCAGCATGGAGTCAAGGACAAAGCCCACCCAAAGGTATGTACTAATGGTTCAACCACACCTGTAAGACAAGGTTCTAAGAGTTCCCAGAGTCTACATTCCTCCTTCGGATATTACCAACGTCTTGATTACTCAATAATTAGCAATATTCTCAAGAGAAACTCATCCGAGCGTAGCATCGCGTAACAACTACTTTCGAATTACTTCGTTATAGTCTCCGCGCTACACCCAAAAAGGCCAAGATAGGTTAGGGTTCTACGGTCCTCAATTTCTCTGGCTCCTAGGTCGAAAATAATAATGTCTTCCCGATTACTCGGTAAACAAATATTAAGTTCAAGAGGGCCTTCCATTGAGTGGGGGATCTCATGCCTCCTTCTTCGGGATTACTCCCTCAAAGTTAACTTGACTGTACCGCCCGTCCTATTCCTTAAGTGTAACTTAATCCGGGTATATGATTCGTCCTTTGCAAAAAACCCAAACACCCCAATTTAAACACATAATCAAACAAATCAAATAAATAATAAAACAGATAAAACAAACTAGGCTTAACCCACTTAGGGATGGACCAGCAAGAGGTCAATCTATCCCCAGCAGAGTCGCCAATTCTGTAGCGATAAAAAATGTAGCGGGGTAAATCGGAGATCGAATTATTGATTAATTCGTCTCACAAAAGCAAGAGTCGCCACCGCGCTTTATTATTTCCAAGGGAAAAGGGAAAAGAGCGAAATAAAACCCTAAATATGCAATGTAAAATAATACTTTTTAAAAGTAATACAAAGCGTTTTTGAAAAGAGATCTATGGTTCGGGGGTTGGTTATACAGTGGGAAGGTATTAGCACCCAATGTATCTATAGTACTCTATAGGAACCTTTTGAAATATCTGTTTATTAAAATGTTCGTTTGAATAAATAAATTGTTTTTGGCCGAAAAGGGGTACGGACGGTTTTTGAAGATACGACAACCTAATGTCGAAGTTTTGACTTAAAAGGTATAAGTTTTGAAAAGATCGAATATTTGAGGAAAAATTGTCCTAAGTTTTAATGAGATGCAAATGTTCGCGTGATTGGACTTAAGGACATGAAGTCAACAAATTTAATCGTTTTTCCCTTGGATTTAGAAGTAAACAGAATAACCATGTAAATATAAAATAATTAAATAGAAAATTATGCAGATAATGATACATAACCATAATAATGATTAAATAAACAGATTAAATGGCGTGAAAATGCATTTTTATATTTTTGTATTAATATTAGCTAGAGCGAGGGAATTAATTAAAGGAAATAAAATATTTTTTAAGTTTTTATCTTTTATATGTTTTTTAGTATTAATATAAAATGTTATTTTAAGAGTTATTAAATAATTAAACTAAATTAAAACTTAAAAGTTATTTAACTAAACCTAATAAAAAAATACTAAAATTACTAGATTAAACCTAAAGTTAAACTAATAAAATGATCCCATTATTAAAAAAATGTTTTAATTAAATTATACCTTTATTCTTGATTAAACTTACTAATTATCTAAACTAATAAAATTCTAAAAGAAAAACTAAAGGAAAATAAATAGAGAAAAAGGTATATAAAAAAATAGGGTGGATGATAAATAATTATATGGGTTAAAGGTTTTAAAGGGCCCTAAACAAAGAACAGAAACGGGGGGTGTACTGTGGAATCGTTTGGGCTTTAGGCAGGAAACGAGTTTAGTCCAAAGGTTCCAATACTTGTTTCTTAGGGGTTAAACGTTGTATTAGTTTGTATTAGGGATTAGGGTTCTACGCAACGCCGTTCTTCTTGTTCATTCACGCATTCTTGATTCGTCTCCTTCTCCTCTCATGCTCTGAACTCTCTTGCCCAAAGGCCACCGGTACCTCAATCTTCCTCTTCCCTCCAATGAGATGCTCGGGCGATCGATTCAAGGTGATCTTACATTTTTTATTTGTTAGGGTTTTGTACTACTGCATGTTGTGATCTATGTTCGTTTCGATTCTGACTTCGTTTTATTAACATGATTATTTGAGGTATTGAAAGAAAAAGAGCGTGAAATGTTACCTGGAGACGGAGGAGGGAGGTTAGGTGTGCGTAGGAGGCCAAGGGGGGAAGAAGAGGTAATGTGTTGCGAGCTTCTTTAACCCTGGTATGTCTTCTTTGTCCCTTTTATTTAGTGAAGAAAACTGAAAACGAACTTTGTCTTCTCCTCTTGGTAGCCTTTGTATATCTTTCCTCTCTTCTTTTCTGTGGGCTTGATGTTTTGCTTCAGTTGCCTTTTCTATATTTTTGTTGATGACATGTTCAAGGATGAACCTTTTAGGTTCTGAGAATTTCGTGGCCTTTGAATGCTTGTTGTATATTGATATTTGAATGATGCTACTGTTGAAACATTTCTGTTTTGATTAGCTTGACTTCTTCTTCCTTTTGCTTTGCTTCTGTACGCTTTATTATGGCCTATGATGGGGATTGCTGAGGCTTGCCGGTTTTTAGGTTGTGGCCTTTATGGTTTATGCTGGTTTAGGCCATGGTTACTCTGGTTTTTGTTGGAGATAGCAGGTTATGGTAACAGGTTCGTGGTTTAGGCCATGGTTTTACTGGTTTTTGTTGGAGATAGCAGGTCTTATGGTTTTAGGCCATAAGGTTTTGAAATGGTTATTCTGGCTCTTTTGGTATTACAGGTTCTTTGAAACAAGGCTTTTGCTTTGAGACTTGGTTTTTTTGTATATTTGTTTTGACAGTTTTTTGAGTGTTTTAAAGCTTGAAGACAGGTTGTGATATATCTGAATTTTTGAAGGGATTGTTGTTGTTATAACGGTTTTCTTGGCCTTGAGGTCTTGGACGATTCAGGTTTTGAGTATATTTAACTATATTTTTCTGATATCCCTGCACATTACTGCTTCATCCAGTTTGTTGGTATTCTCTTCTATGCTTTCTTTTTCTTATGGGATGCTGCTACAGTTTTGTTTCTATTCCTTTTCTGCCTAAACCAAAAACCTGTAAACCACACTCTTCCTCTTTTCTCTCTCTCAAGTACAATGAAACACTAAAATGATGTGTACTTTACTTGTTCTGAAAAAGCACAATGCTGGAAAATGATGAGAATAGAAATATTATGCTTGCATATTGGTTTAAACTGCATATCTCTTTGTCTTTGCATGGGAGCCTTATGTTTTGACTTCTTCCTACCGTTTGGCATGTTTACGTTGCATAGGCTTGTGTTGAAAATGCATATGCTGTTTTGTTTTTTTGAAATATGCATTTGGCTTTTGAAATATGCAATTGATTTTTAATTATGCAGTTTATTTTAAAAATGCAGTTTTGACAAAAAATGAATTTGTGCATATTTAAATTTGTGCATTCATTTTTATCAATAAAATTCATCCCTTTTTGTGAACCGGGAGAAATCCCGTGATTTGAAAAAAGGGTAAAAACTGATTCCAGCCGTTTGCTTTTAATGATGAACGCTAATTAATTTTTTTTTGCTTTTAATTATATTCATTTCTGACTTTTTTTTAATTCTTTTGCAGGTAAAATTAAATGATCATCAAAGAAGCATTGGATAGAAGATGAAGATTTAGAACTTAGAAAAATAGTTTTTATTTTACTTTAAACTTTTTATGTAATTGTCATTATAAATACTTTGTACAACAACAATTGTAATAATTAGAATAAAGATGAATACAAATTCTATTATTTACCAATTAATTCTTTTTCTTTCCAATTATTTATTTTATCATTTATAATTCTTTAAATTATGTAATAACTGAAAATCAAATCCAATTATTTAAATTTAGAATGATAAATAATTAAATAAATATCATTGATCAATTAACTTCTCTTCACTTAATTATTTCATTATTTATAATTCTTCTAAATTATAATAATTGAAAATAAAATTTCAATTATTTAAAACTAGAACAATAAATAATTAAATAACATCGTTTGATCAATTAATAACCTTCTTTTCAAATATTTATTTTATTATTTATAAATCTTTAAATTATATAATAACTGAAAAGAAAATTCCAATTATTTAAATTTAAGATAATAAATAATTAATAAACACTGTTTTAGCATTGATCAATTAATAAATTTAGCGTTCAAAAGATAAACAGCTCTCGACTTGAAAAAGTTATGAATTTTAAAAAACTACTTTGAAAGTTGGTAAAAATAGGTCAAAACCCTTGCAATGTAATGATGCAGATGGGAGATGGTATCTTAGGTCAAAATTTGGGGTACAACACTTAGCTGCTTGGTATCTCTGTTTTGGAGCAGACTCCATTTACTGGTTGGGAAAATAATCCTAAGCCCGAAGAAATTGTTGCAGCCCTTCACTTGACCAAAGAGGAGGAGGTAATGGCTAACTGGGAAACTAGAAGTGGAGCTAAGGGTTTTCTGACTAAGTTTTTGGTTGACAAAGCTAATTACTTCTGGGACAGCTTAGACTTCAGGGCGTACGAGGATATTTTGGCTCTCTTGATTTATGGTTTGATATTGTTTCCGAATCCTGACACTTTTGTTAACATTAATGCCATAAAGATCTTCATCCCTCAGAATCCGGCACCCACTCTCTTGGGTGATATGCTTCATCAGCTCTATGCTCGTACTGCCCGAAAGCGGGGAACTTTGATGTGTTGTGTTCCTTTATTGTCGAGGTGGTTTATTTTGCACCTCCCTAAGTCCGTGCTGAAAAACAAAGAAGGAATGGGTTGGGCTTATAGGGTGATATCTCTTACTAATGATGACATTATCTGGACTCTCAAAGGTATGGATGAGGTGACTGTCATTGATCGCTGTGGAGAGTATCCTAATGTTCCATTGATCGGACTTCATGGAGGTATTTCTTACAACCCATGCTTAGCTCTCCGTCAGTTTGGAAGAGCCAGAAGAGAAGGGCCTCACGAAATGTTGATGCCTCATATCATCTTTGATTTTCAGGGAGATAACGACGAGCTGCGTCGTAAATTCATAAGGGCTTGGGACAGAGTTCACCGATCTGACCCACATGAGTTGGGACCAAAGACTTCTTTGCCAATGGAGCCATACCTCAGATGGGTCCGCATCCGTGGCCAGAAGCTAGGCATGCCATATGTAGCTGTCAGGCCTGTTACTCCTGAAGTTGCTAATGAGGAGGGGGTTCCTCCAACTATCCTCCAACCTTACATGCCCACTGATATTGGGACATTGAAGAGGTCTTGGATGCAGTTGAGGGATGAACGGGATTCCTACCGAGAGAGGTTCAATGAACAGGAGCAGAAGATCCAGAAGCTGACTAGGCAACTGGAGAATGAGCGGATCCTGAATGATTATGTTTGCACTGAGAAGAAGAGACCATGGGAGCGTTGATGGACCTTTGTTGATTTCCTTTACAGTTCTTGTTTACTTTCTAGTATTCCCATTCTTGTAACGCCTAAGGGCAATTCATTGAACAATTTAAATTTTGAAGTTTAAATCTAATAAAGTGTGTTTCCTTTCTTGTTTACAAATTTGAATCCCGATTTTCTTTGAAATCATAAATCATACGCATTTCACCCCATGCACTTCATAAACAGGCATCCCATTACAGGTCTCTTATATTCTTCGTTGTTTATTTCAGCGCTCAATCATCATGTCTTCTGAACTTTCAACTGAGCAAGCTATCAAGGCCCTCCAGGCCCAGAATGCCCAATTTCAAGAGCTATTCATGAATCTAGCCAAGGGTCAACAGGACCTGAAGACTTTGATTCTGAAAGAAAAGAAGAAGAAGAAGAAGAAGAAGAGGACCATCCTGTTCAATACTGGACACAGGTTTGGAAACGGGCTGCAGAATGAAGTTGATCTGACCACCTCATCTGGAGGGAAAGATAGTCCACAAGAAAGGAGGGATCCTAGCCCTATGGTCTCCGACAACGAGATGTACTATGATGAAGAACAGTATCCTCCTGCTGAGGATAAGTACAAATAGCTGGAAGACCGTTTGAGCGCTATAGAAATACAGAAGGTACCCGGTCTGGACTTCGGAGATCTAGGTCTATCATCTAGGGTGGTGATTCCCCATAAATTCAAGGCTGCCTTTGCCAAATGTGAAGGAGTTTCCTGTCCAAAGTTGCACCTCTGGTCATATGTGAGGAAGATCCAACCTTACACTGCTGATAAGAACTTATGGATCCATTTCTTTCAAGACAGTCTCTCAGGGACTCATCTTGAGTGGTTCTATCAGTTGGACGGAGCCAGTATCCGCAGCTGGGAGGATTTGGCTACTGCATTTTACAGACAATATCAGTACAACTCCGACCTCGCTCCTATGCGTACCCAACTCCAGGGTATGTCAATAGGAACGGGTGAAGGATTTAAAGAGTATGCGCAGAAGTGGAGAGACCTTGCCGGAAGGGTGCAACCACCTTTGGCTGATCGTGAACTTGTTGACATGTTTCTGGGGACCCTGTCCGGTCCATTCTTTAACCATCTGATTGGAAGCTCTTCAGCTGGGTTTACAGATCTTATTTTGACTGGTGAGAGGATTGAAGCTGGTATTAAGGCTGGGAAGATACAAAAGGGTGCCTCCTCGATCACCGAGAAGAAGCCGTTTAAGAAAGAGTCCAGTGTTATCTACAGTTCGAGAAGACAGAATAGACCTGAACACCGCCAAGCTGTCAATGGGGTTGTTATTTCAAAACCTACTGGTGCTCCTCAGCATCACAATCAACAAAAGGATGAGAGACCTCGAAGGCAATTCACTCGTCTCAGCATGACTTTGTCTCAGATTCTGCCACAGTTACTGAAGATCAATTTGGTGACTCTAAAAGAAGCTCCGAAGAATCCAAGTACCACATCACCAAAGTACAACCCTAATGCCCGCTGCGCTTTTCACTCTGATAGCCTGGGGCATAACACAGATGATTGTTGGGTTTTGAGGAACAGGGTGCAAGACCTAATTGATGCAAAGGAGATTGAGTTTGAGGCGCCCCAGAGGCCTAATGTTGTGACTGCTCCCATGCCCAAACATGGAGTAAATGATGTAGAGGAAGACTTGTTTGTAGTTTGTGGATGATATTGTTACCCCTCTGATGACTGTCAAGAAGAACCTGTTGCTAGCCGGTTTATTTCCGGGTTGTGGCGAAGGTTGCCGTATGTGTTCTGTTTTACCTACTGGTTGCCCATTTATGAAGTCAGGTATCCAAAACCTGATGGATAATAAGGAGATCTTGTTTGAGAAGATTGTTGTTCCTTCCATTCATTCTGAAGAAGTTTCCATCATTACCATTTTCAACAATTCTTCCAAGGCTCCCTCGAGGAAGCCTGTTAGAATTACATCTACTCCAAAGATCGCACCTGTAATCATCACTGTTCCGGGGCCCATCCCCTACACCTCTGACAAAGCTGTCCCTTGGCACTATGGGGAAGACGTTTATGTTCTAGGAGTTAAGCAAGAGTTAGATGTTGATACCAGCGTCATCAACATTACTGGACCTGCTAAAGTCACCCGCAGCGGTAGACTTTTCTCACCTGATATTGCTCCACCAACTGTCCGAAGACCTGTTGTCATCACACCTGCAAGTGTGCCTAATGCCATTCCTGATCAAGTTCTTAGTCCTACCCCTATCGCTGAGTCATCTAACGCTCGGGGCAAAGGGATCGCCACTGATATGCCTTCCTAGACGGAGGCACCGAAGACTATTACTGTTGAAGCTTCCAAACAGGAGATGGAAGAGATTCTGAAGATTATTAAGAAGAGTGATTATAACGTAGTTGAGCAGCTGGGGAAAACCCCATCCAATATTTCTATGTTGTCACTGTTGTTGTGTTCAGAGGCCCATGCCAAGTCTCTGATTACCTTCCTGAAGATGTCCCACGTGCCACAAGAGACATCAGCTGGTCAGTTTACCGATTGTGTGGCCAATTTAACAGCTGATAATGGTTTGGGTTTCTCTGACGTTGATTTGACTGCTAAAGGGAAGAACCATAATGATGCCCTGCATGTCTCCATTGAATGCAGGGGCACTACTCTTGCACATGTATTGGTTGACACTGGTTCCTCATTGAACGTCTTACCCAAGAAAGCTTTAGACCGGTTGGATTGCGAAGGGTTGGAGCTAAATCCAAGTAACATCATTGTCAGGGCCTTTGACGGGTCTAAAAGGATGGTGCATGGTGAGGTTGATATTCTAATTAAAGTTGGTTCTCAGGTCTTCAATTCCACGTTCTATGTAATGGACATTCGGCCATCCTATTCTTGTTTGTTGGGTTGTCCATGGATCCACAAAGCTGAGGCTGTAACCTCAACGCTCCATCAGAAGCTGAAGTACCCGGTCAGAGGGAAGATTGTGACAGTTCAAGGGGAAGAAGAGTACATGGTCGTCCACCTCAACTCATTCCGATACGTAGAGATGGATGGGGAGTTCATTGAGACCCCATTTCAGCATTTTGAAGAGGTTCCTCAGACACTGGCATCAGCTGAGACTGTGGTTGAAGATTCTCCTATGAAGATGGCTTCCTTAAAGGATGCACGGGCTGTTATTGAGAAGGGTGAGTGTGCAAATTGGGTCCGACTCCCTGATTTCACTCAGAAGACTAAAAAGTTTGGTTTGGGTTTCACTGCAGAAGCTCAAAGGGTTGTTCGTAATGCAAGGATTGGAAGACCTCCTGTGTTCATCAGCAACTCGGGAGTAAATGCCATTGAAGATGATGTGGAGGAGTCTGAATTCGACAGTTGGATCTATCCTACGACCAACGGTGGACCAAGCAACTGGACAGCAAGGTAATTCATTCCTATTACTTTTGTTAACTAGTAATGAACTCTTTGTTTTGAATTTGTAACAGACAATGTTTTGAAACTTTATGGCCCGGGGCACTGTGGCTTCATTTGTGAGGGCTTTTGTGTGTCATTTTCATATATCATTAATAAAAGCATTGGACGTTTCTTGCATTTCAAATTTTGTGCTCCTTGTTTTTTCTTTATTATATATTGCAAAACAGCTATTTTACACACACTCACGTATACAGGTCCGCATCCACTCTGGATCTCACTGGTAACGACTCTGCTACTGCCAGTTATGACTTCGAAAATCCGATCAACTTAGTCGAAGATGATTGCGAAGTGCCTGGTGAACTTGCAAGACTGCTACTCCAGGAAGAAAGGGCCATTCAGCCACATAAAGAGCCGGTGGAAACAGTGAATCTGGGTACTGAGACAGACAAGAAGGAAGTCAAGATTGGTGCAAATCTGGAGCTTAGTGTGAAACAGCGGTTGATTCAGATGCTGCATGACTACATTGAAATCTTTGCCTGGTCTTATGAAGATATGTGTTGTACCCCAAAATTTGCCCTCCCATATTCTTCAAGAAATTGGCCATGTCAAAGCTTCAAAATCTCCCCAAGGGTTGCACAGTGTAAGAGCCTCCTGAACAGTCAAAATTAGGGTTTTGGTTCTGATCAAGAAAAAGAAGTTTCCAAGGGTCCAATCAAGTCCCACATGTCTATAAACATGGTCAAGCATCCTCATATCAAGTTTCAAGACTTTCAGCACAAAATTGCACAGTCAAAAACCCTAATTGCACTACAGTCAACTGTAGGGGCAAAATGGTCATTTGACAGTCAAAAGTCCAAATTTTTGGTCAACATCTCATTTTGAAGCCACAAACATCATTTGATCAATGCTTGATCATGATTCTCAAAGCTTGGCTCAAAAATCATCAAGATGCAAAAGTTTCCTTATTTGGACAGCTGAAAAGTCAACTGTAAATTGACCAGGGCATAACTTTCACATGGATTATCAGAAAAATCCCATCCAAAGCTCATTTTGAAGAGAAAGACATTTCCTACAACTCATCTTCATACTTCAAGTCCAAGAAATGCTCTCACAAAAAGTTATCAATTTCAACATTATAGGTCATTTTCAAAAGTCAACAAAAAGGGACTTTAAGTCAAAGGCCATAACTTGAGATTGGTAAATCAAAATGACATGGGACCAAAAACATTGGTTAGAGGACTCAAAGACCTTTCCAAAATGTCCAAGAACATGAGCAAAGCTTAAAAATTGAGCAAGTTATGCCTTGTGGAAGTTGGGAAAATTTTGGATATTTTGAAAAGTCAACATTGATTCAAATGACCTAAAATTGCTAATGGGCCTATTTTTCTTCCACAATTCATTATCCAAGGCATGTGCACGACCACTTGGCCCAAAGGGAAGTTTTTCTTCATTATTTATTTATTTATTTGGATTTTTTTTATTAATAATTCATTTAAATTAAAATAAATACATGAAAAATGCTAAACCTAGTTTTTCAATCTTTTTGTGCATATTATATCCTCAAGATTTCGTGCCTAGCCAAATATGGAAAGAACCAATGGAATTGGATGTGATTTGTATCAAAAAGCATGTGAAAAAGATTTGAAAATCATGGTTAAAAATCAAATATCATATTCATTAACCCATGGATTTTGATCAAGTTTTTTCAACCCTAATCATTCACAGATACATATATATGCTAAACCTAATCCTAAAAACCCCTAAGCTGCGCAAAAACCCCATTATCAAACTCAAGCTTTTTTGCAAAAAACTCAAATATGAAAACCTAGTTCTAGGGCGATTCAAGACCAAATAGTGATTCCATTAGCTTCCTTCAGGATCATAGAACGTGTTCCAATCAAAATCAATCATCCCAACACCCAGAATTGGTATACAAAAGTCAAGCTTTTCTCACTTTTTCTCATAATCGTATTTTATATTCTATGCATATTCATGACATTTTATTAATGGATTCTTACTAATTGAAGTGTTTTAAAGCTAACCATATGCTTTGATTGGATTTTTATGCCCTGTATGCAAAGATGCCATGGTCGTATTTTAGGGTTTGCAGAACTGTGAATTAGGGGTTCTTGAATAAGGAAAAATTGGCACTCAAAACCTGGGCCATTGAATCAACCATGTTTGGACAAAGAGAAACCCACCCTCGCGCTCAATTTATGGAGCCCCAGGGGCTATTCGCTATTTTCCAGAAGATGGCCTAAAAGAACACTTAAAAAACCGTTGTTAAATGGTTCTTGTTTCAGGAAAAATAAAACAACGCGAGGAAGATGGTTATGTGGCAGGCGATGGTTGGCTTGTTTGAAAGTTCGCGCGGAAAACCAAGCATTAACGCGTTTTGTTTTATTATATTTATTTGTTATATTAATTTACAGATAAACAAAGTGGAGCGGTGGTGAAGCGTTTGGTTGGTAATCATCAGGACCTGGGTTCGAGCCCCAGGTCCTCACTATTTCCATATTATTTTTCAATAAATGTTTCTATGCAGTTTCATATGCTGAAGACCATCCTACATCCTTCCAATCAAGCCTTCCACGTACACCCTGAGGTCAATCAAAGGGCCATGATCTGGAGAGTATAGTGGACCCTAGTCAACGCGTATACACGCGTCCTGAAAAGTCAAAGAGGCCAGGAATTTAAATGGGCCAGATTTCTAAAAGAAAACCTCCTATTTGGGGTCTGAACCCCCTAGGTTTGCAAATTTTCTACTTTCTTTATTTTTTATTATTTATACTTTCTTTTAATCATTGTTTTATTAATTAATTTCATATTTTCATAATATATAAAAAACACATAAAAAATCAGAAAAGATGCAAAAAAATAATAAATATTTTATTTTAATATTTTGTAAATAAATAACTTTAATTGATTAGTTTTAATTTAGGAGAAAACCTTAATATTTTCTTAATAAAAATCTAAAAAATATAGAATTAGGGTTTTAATTAATTTTTATCCCTTTTTATTTTCTTTCATAATAATTAAATATTAAATATTTATTTTTATAATTAAATTGCATGTAAATTAATTAGGTTTAATTTTAGGTTAAAATTTAATCTTTTCTTAATAAATTAAAAACAACTAGAATTAGGGTTAGCATGTTATTCTAATTAATTCCTTTTTTATTAAAACCAAAAAATACCAAAAAAACAATTTCTTTTCTTTTTAATTAATTAATTCCATCATTTAATTTAATTTTGCAAAAAGGGTCCAACGCCCTCGTTTAATTCTTATTTAATTCGCGTGTTTATTTTTATTTCTTATAATATTTATGTATCTCTCCCAAGGCCATGTAACATTTTAATTTCTCGCACTTTATTTTATTTCTTTATTTATTTTTTTTTTGTCAAATCGGGTTCAAGAAATTTTGGCGATGTGGACCCGCGCCTTTTGTAATAGCTTAGAATCTTTTGCTTTCCGAAATTTTTTAACTGTTAATCAAGGCATGAAAGAATGTGTGGACAAAAATAAAAACAAACGCTAGATCACCAATAACATGACAAAAGACAAAAATATCTGAAAACGACACACAAGTCGCACACACCACCCCTAGGGTACGCCTCACTGTTGCCTTGCCTCGAAAGGTGATCGTCGAGTAGAGGATGTTTTAGTAAGTCCTCATGATCAGGGAACCTGGCATGAGGGTAGCTTCTAAGGTGTCTTCCCATTGCTCTGGTGATCACCATGTCCCGAACCTCGAATTGACCCGAACACCTCCAACGGTGGTGCTACCTACCTCTCAATGGTGGGATGGCACTACTTTAAAGGACATTTACCCAGACGAATTCCTTAGGGTAGGTAGGTTCTCGTAGATACTTGCTCTAATTTCAAAACAAATCAAAAATACTTTTCACACCAACACATTTTCAAAAAGCTTTCGAAAGCAATTTTTCAAACACTCTTGAGGACCGATACAAGAGTCGAACTGGAATTTTCAAAGAAACTTTTTTTAAAACCCACAGTTGAAAAGCAAACAAACCATTTTGAAAACACAAATGAGCAAGTATCTAAGAGCCCATGGATAACCATGGATAGAAAGGGTGCTAACACCTTCCCTTTCTATAATCTACCTCCCGAACCGAGATCAATCTCTTTAAAGGAATTTTTCTGTGCTTTTGTCCTTTCCATTTGGAGAAAATAAAAGACGGTGGCGACTCTTGCTTCCGCGAAATTTCGCGAACCAGCGTTAAACAGTCAGTTCCAGATCCACCGATCACAGAACTGGCGACTCTGCTAGGGACTCTTTATAAAGTGAGGTGTACCTTAGGGTTAGTTCATAACTGTGTTTTCAATTGTATTGACTTGTCTGCTTTAAATTTGTGGGTTGCATGGGAGTTACATAGATCCTAACCCGGATCTGGGGATACCCTGTTTAGGTAGCATAAGCTGTGAGGGACCTGTCCGGCGTAGACCGACACGGGTGAAATAGTGGCTACGTTGGTGTGGCACCTTGGTCTGTACCGATACCCCTTGTGTCGCAACGAGGAGAATATGGGTCTTCTAAGGAGTCATTAAGCACCAACAACCTTAGAACCTTAATTGACACAACTTGGCCTTTAGAATTGTGGCAGTATGCTACGCCCATTGAGGCTAAACTCTCGTGATGGTTCTGGCCGCAAGAAAAGATTGCGATGCTGGAGTTATGACCGATTGAGGGTAGTCAATGATATTGGGATCCTCTAAGAACCCGGTTACTTTGATAGGACAGGTGTGAACCAACAAACTGAAAGAGGGTAGTACCTAGACCTCATGCTGGCCTAAACTTTAAGGGCTTGCCTTGTGTGACTTGTGTGCCTTACCATGTTTGCCTTTGTATCTATTTGTGGTGTGCTTTATCATAACATCATAACATCATGAGCATTGCATGCATCCTGCATAAGGACTGACCATTTCAAAGACAAGAGGGTTTCACCTTTGCTCTGTTTTGTAGGACATTATGATGCATGTGCGAAGGAATACTATCCGGTTCAACTTTGCTCGTTCACCTGAGTTGCTTGATGAGTTGGTTAGCAGAATTCCAAATACCACTTCCTTCATTCAGAGGCATGGTTCTCTTCTCAGTTTAGTCACTGCAAAGCGGGATCAACAGTTGATGAGTGTTCTGACCCAGTTCTATGACCCTCTGTATCAGTGCTTCACCTTTCAAGACTTCCAGCTGGTCCCTACCCTGGAAGAGTTCTCTGATTTGCTTGGTATCCCTATCTTGGATCAGACTCCCTTTACTGGTTGGGAAAAGACCCTCAGGCTTGAGGATGTTGCTGCAGCTCTTCCTTTGACCCATCAAGAGGTAACAGACAACTGGGTAACTAGAAGCGGAGTTAAGGGTTTCTTGGCCAAGTTTCTGATTGGTAAAGCTAACAGTTTCTGGAATGACCTGGACTTTAGGGCATATGAAGACATCTTGGCTCTCCTAATCTATGGGTTAGTCCTGTTTCCTAATCCTGACAACTTCATCAATGTCACTGCCATAAGGATCTTTATGTCTCAGAATCCTGTGCCCACTCTCTTGGGTGACATCTTGCAACAACTTCATGCCCGTACTACCCGAAGACGAGGAACCCTATGGTGTTGTATCCCTTTGTTGGTGAGGTGGTTTATTTCGCACCTCCCTAAGTTCGTACTGAAGAACCAAGAAGGAAGAGGTTGGGCTCATAGGTTAATGTCTCTCACCGATAAAGACATCATTTGGACTTGCAGAGGTTTGGATGAGATAGCTGTTATTGATCGATGCGGGGAATACCCTAATGTTCCTTTGATTGGTACCCAAGGAGGGATCTCTTACAATCCATGTCTAGCGCTCCGTCAGTTTGGAAGAGCAAGAAGAACAGGCCCCCATGAGATGTTGGTGCCTCACATCAGTTTTGAGTTTCAGGTGGATAGTGACGAGCTGCGTCGTAGGTTCATCAAGGCTTGGGACAAAGTTCATAAAGCTGACCCACATGAGTTAGGGCCAAAGACTTCTTTACCTATGGAAGCCTACTACAAATGGGTTCGCATCCGTGCTCAGAAGTTAGGTATGCCGTATGAAGCTGTCAGACCTATCATTCTTGAGTGTCCTGACAAGGATGGTGTTCCTCCAACTGTCCTTCCTCCTCAGATACCTACTGATTATGAGACATTAAAGAGATCTTGGTCGCAACTGCGAGAAGAGCGGGATTCTTACCGGTAAAAGTTCAACGAGCAAGAATCAAAGATCCAGAAGCTGACAAAGCAGTTGGAGAATGAGAGAGCTCTGAATGCCTACATTCGTACTGAGAAGAGGAGACCATGGGATCAATAAGGAGCTCTGGATGTTCTTTTACAGTTTATTTCCCTTTTCAGTATTTCCTTTCATGTAAACGCCTAAGGGCAACCTGTTGAATAATTTCAGTTTCCAAAGTTGAATCTAATGAAGTGTGTTCCTTTTTGTTTACAAAGTTGATTCCCGATTATCTTTGAAAAAACATAAATCATACGCATTCCATTCATCATGTGCACAGCAGGTTTCTTCTTTTCAGGTTGCTTACAGTTCTTCGCTATTTATTTCAGCATCATGAATCCTGACTCGTCATCAATTGAGACATCCATCAAAGCTCTTCAGGCGCAGAATGCGCAATTTCAGGAATTAATCAAGGGTTTGGCTCAAGGCCAAGAAGAGCTGAAGGCTCTACTTCTGAAGAAGGAAAAGAAGAAGAAGAGAAGGACTGTTCTGTTTAGCTCGGGCCGAAGGTTTGGCAATACTTTGCAGAATGAAGAGGCTGGTTCTTCCATTGGCAAGAGTACTCCTCAGGCAGAAAAAGGTCCTAGTCCGGTAGTCTCCGACAACGAGACTGATTTTGATGAGGAGCAATATCCTCCGGCAGAAGACCGTTACAAGCAGCTGGAAGACAGGCTGAATGCTATGGAGATACAACAGGTACCTGGGCTGGATTTTGGAGATCTGGGTTTGTCTACCGGTGTGATCATTCCTCGGAAGTTCAAAGCACCATCTTTCACTAAATATGACGGGGCGTCTTGTCCCAAGCTACATCTCAGGTCCTATGTTCGGAAAATCCAACCGTACTCTGCGGATAAGAATTTGTGGATCCACTTCTTCCAGGAGAGTCTTTCAGGGACTCATCTCGAATGGTTCTATCAGCTGGATGGGACCAAGGTTCGTAACTGGGAGGAGTTGGCTACTGCTTTCTACAAGCAGTATCAATATAATGCCGACCTTGCCCCTACACGTACCCAACTCCAGGGTATGTCGTTAGGTTCAAGTGAAGGTTTTAAAGAGTACGCTCAGAAGTGGAGGGATCTGGCTGGCAGGGTGCAGCCTCCGTTGACTGATCGGGAGTTGGTAGACATGTTCTTAGGGACCCTATCTGGGCCATTTTTCAACCATCTCATTGGGAATTCGTCTGCAGGGTTCACTGATCTGATTCTGACTGGAGAGAGAATTGAGGCTGGGTTAAAGTCTGGTAAGATTCTGAAGGGTGCATCGTCTAGTTCTGAGAAGAAACCCTTCAAAAAGGAGGCTAGTGCTGTATATGGCTCCCAGAGATCAGAAAGAGTTGAGCACCGCCAATCTGTCAGTGCGGTAACGATTGCCAAGCCTGCTGCCGCTCCTCGGCCGACCAATCCTCAAAGGGCTGAAAGACCCCGGAGAGAGTTCACCCGGTTAAGTATGACTTTATCGCAGATCTTACCACAGTTGCTCTCAACCAACTTAGTAACCGTCAGAGAGGCTCCAAAGTTTCCAAATACTACATCTCCTAAGTACAACCCAAATGCTTGTTGTGCTTATCATTCTGATAGCCCGGGGCATTCCACTGATGACTGTTGGGCATTAAGGAGTAAGGTGCAAGACCTTATCGACGCGAAGGAGATACAGTTTGAAGCGCCTGAGAGGCCGAATGTGGTAACTGCTCCTATGCCTCAGCAAGGGGTAAATGCTGTTGATGAAGATGTTTACGCTGTTTCTGTGGATGATCTGGCCACTCCTCTGAAGACCGTCAAGAGGAACCTACTGCTGGCCGGTTTATTTCCGGGTTGCAGTGAAGGTTGCCTGTTCTGTGCTGTTTCCCTATCTGGGTGTCCCTTGCTGAAGTTAGGCATTCAAAGCCTAATGGATAGCAAGGAGATTCTGTTTAAGAAGTCTGCTGTTCAGTTGGTTCCGGTGGAAGAAGTTTCCGTGGTTACCATCTTCAATAATCCAATCCAGGTTCTCCCGAAGAAGCCTATTCAAATCATGACTGTTGCACCTGTGGTTATCACTGTTCCAGGGCCTCTTCCCTATGTATCTGATAAAGCTGTCCCCTGGCATTATGGGGCCGATGTGTATGTAAACGGGATTAAACAAGAGTTCAACACTGGCGCCAGTATCTGTGATATCACTGGCCCAGCCAAGGTTACCCGCAGTGGCAGGCTCTTCTCGCCTGACATTGCACCGCCTGCTGCTCGGAGACCACTCCTTATAACTCCTACAAATGTACCTGTTCCTGTTGCTGATCAAGTTGTTTCTCCTGCTGCCGAGTCATCCAATGCTCGGGGCAAAGGAATTGAAGTTGAGCCTGCCCAGATGGAGACACCTATACCTGTAACTGCTGAAGCCTCCCAACAAGAAATGGAGGAGATTCTAAAGATAATAAAGAAGAGTGACTTCAATGTTGTGGAACAGCTGGGGCACACGCCCTCCAAGATCTCCATGCTCTCTTTATGGCTGTGCTCCGAGGCCCATGCTAAGGCCTTAATCTCGTTCCTCAAGATGGCCCATGTGCCACAGGAGACATCTGCAGTCCAGTTCACTGACTGCGTAGCAAATCTGACAGCGGATAATGGCTTGGGTTTCTCAGATGCTGACTTGACTGCGAAGGGAAGAGACCACAATGATGCTCTGCATGTCTCTATCGAATGCAGGGGCACTACCTTGGCACATGTGTTGGTGGATACTGGTTCGTCCTTGAATGTGCTACCCAAGAAGGCTTTAGACCGTTTAGATTGTGAAGGCCTGGAACTGAAACACAGCAATATCATCGTCAGGGCCTTTGACGGTTCAAAAAGGATGGTTCATGGAGAGGTTGACATTCCCATTCGTGTGGGTTCTCAGGTGTTTGACTCTACATTTTATGTGATGGATATCCGTCCATCATACTCTTGTCTACTAGGTCGACCTTGGATCCATAAAGCTGGGGCAGTGACCTCTACCTTGCACCAGAAGCTGAAATACCCTGTCAGAGGGAAGATCGTCACTGTGCAAGGAGAGGAGGAGTATATGGTAAGCCACCTGAATTCCTTCAGATACATTGAGATGGACGGGGAGTTTATTGAAACCCCCTTTCAGCATTTCAAGGAGGTGCTTCCAATTTCAGCGGCAGCAGAAACAACAGTAGAAGAGAATGTTCCTTTGAAGATGGCTTCCCTGAAAGATGCCCGGGCTGTGGTTCAAAAAGGTGAATGTGCTAACTGGGGCAGGCTTCCAGACTTTACACAGAAAACTGACAAGTTTGGGCTGGGTTTTACTGCAGAGGGTCAGAAAGCTATGCGGAAGGCGAAGACCAGAAGACCTCATGTGTTCATTACAAATCCAGGAGTGAATGCTGTTGGGGAAGACAATGAAGTGGACGAAGCTGAGTTCAATAGCTGGATCTATCCAACGACTGAAGGCGGATTGACCAATTGGATTGCCAAAGACCATACTCCTGTTACCTTTGTGACGCAGTAATAAATTTCTTTGTTTCGTTATTTGTAATAAACAATAAATAAACTCTATGGCTCGGTGTCTTACCCGAGGCACCGTGGTTTCATTTGTGAGGGCATATAAATTGTCATTTCATATATCATAAATGAAAATCTTGGACGTTTTCTCGCATTACAAATCTTATGCTCCTTTTCTGTCTTTCTTTCCTTTACATATATTTCAAAACAGCTGTATTTACACACACACTCACTCATACAGGTTTCAATCCACTCTGGATCTCACTGATAACAATTCTGCTACTGCCAGTTATGACTTCGAAAATCCGATCAACTTAGCCGAAGACGAAGGTGAAGATGATTGCGAAGTTCCTGGCGAGCTTGCAAGACTGTTACTTCAGGAAGAGAGGGAAATTCAACCACACGAAGAGCCAGTGGAAACAATAAACTTGGGTACTGAGACAGACAGGAAAGAGGTAAAGATTGGTGCCAACCTAGAGCTCAGCGTGAAGCAACGGTTGACTCAAATGCTGCATGATTATATGGAGATCTTTGCCTGGTCCTACGAAGACATGCCCGGGTTGGATACCGATATTGTGGTCCATCACTTGCCAACTAAGGAAGACTGCCCTCCGGTGAAGCAAAAGGTCCGCCGTATGCGTCCAGAAATGTCTGAGAAGATTAAAGCCGAGGTTATGAAACAGTTTGACGCTGGGTTCCTTGCAGAGACTTCTTACCCTCAGTGGGTTGCTAATGTGGTGTCGGTACCAAAGAAGGACGGTAAGGTCAGAATGTGTGTCGACTACAGGGATCTGAACAGGGCCAGCCCCAAAGATGACTTCCCCCTACCTCACATTGATGTCCTTGTTGATAATACTGCTCAGCATAAGGTGTTCTCTTTCATGGATGGCTTTTCAGGTTACAATCAGATCAAGATGGCACCTGAAGACATGGAGAAGACTACATTTGTTACTCAGTGGGGCACCTTCTGCTACAAGGTCATGCCTTTTGGACTAAAGAACGCTGGGGCAACCTACCAACGTGCCATGGTTGCTTTATTTCATGATATGATCCATCATGAGATAGAAGTGTATGTTGACGACATGATCGCAAGGTCCCAGACTGAGGAAGAACACCTAGATCATCTGCAGAAGTTGTTTGACCGATTGAAACTATACAAGCTGAGGTTGAACCCGAACAAGTGCACCTTCGGGGTAAGATCTGGAAAGTTGTTAGGCTTCGTGGTAAGTGACAAGGGAATTCAAGTGGACCCTGCCAAGGTCAAAGCTATCAAGAGATGCCAGTTCCTAGGACAGAGAAGGAAGTCAAAGGCTTTTTAGGACATCTGAATTACATCGCTCGGTTCATCTCGCATCTGACTGCTACCTGTGAGCCAATCTTCAAACTGCTGAAGAAAGATCAGGTAGTACATTGGAACGATGAATGTCAGGCTGCTTTCGACAGAATCAAAGAGTATCTCCAAGAACCACCCATCCTTATGCCACCGGTTGAAGGGAGACCTCTGATACTATATCTAACAGTGCTTGACAACTCAATGGGGTGTGTGCTGGGGCAGCATGACGAGTCTGGCCGAAAAGAGCATGCCATTTATTACCTTAGCAAAAAGTTTACCGACTGTGAGACCCGATACTCACTGCTCGAGAAAACTTGTTGCGCTTTGGTATGGGCTGCTCGCCGGCTGAGACAGTATATGCTGACTCACACTACCTTGTTGATCTCAAAGATGGATCCTATAAAATACATATTCGAAAAGCCTGCTCTGTCCGGGAGAATTGCAAGATGGCAAATGATCTTGACAGAATACGACATTCAGTACACAACCCAGAAAGCCATCAAGGGAAGTGTATTGGCAGACCACTTGGCTCATCAAGCTATAGACGACTATCAGTCAATGAACTTCGAGTTTCCGGATGAAAGCATCATGATAGTAACGGATTGTGAAGTACCTGGACCGGATGAAGGACCTGAGGAAGGATCCCGATGGTCTATGCACTTTGACGGAGCCTCCAATGCTTTGGGTAACGGTATCGGCGCCATAATCATATCACCTCAAGGTACTCATACTCCGCTCACTGCCCGGCTATGCTTCAACTGTACCAACAACATGGTAGAGTATGAGGCGTGCATCATAGGTCTTCAAGCTGCGATCGATCTAAGGATCAAGTTTCTGAGTGTCTTCGGAGATTCCGCTCTTGTGATCAATCAAATCAAAGGAGAATGGGATACGAAACATCCAAACCTGATTCCTTACAAAGAATGTGTGTTGACCCTGATCCCCCACTTCACGAAAATAACCTTTGAACACTTTCCAAGAGAAGAGAATCAGCTGGCGGACGCGTTAGCTACAATGTCTTCTATGTTCAAGGTCAAATGGGATAATGAGGCTCCCCGGATCATCATCTGGAAACTGGACGAACCGGCATACTGTTGCGATCTCGAGACTGAATTGGTGACTGAGAAGCCTTGGTACCATGAGGTGAAGAGATATCTGGAAGCTCAGGAATACCCTGAAGGTGCATCTGTCAATGATAAGAAGTTCCTGAGGAGGTTCGCGGCAAAGTTCTTCCTTAGCAACGGCATCTTGTACAAGCGAAACCATGATTCGACCTTACTGCGTTGTGTGGATAAGACAGAAGCAGAAAGGATCATGGAAGAGCTACATGAAGGGACCTTTGGTACACATTCCAGTGGGCATACAATGGCAAAGAAGATCCTTCGGGCAGGGTATTATTGGTCCACAATGGAAGCTGACTGCTACCAACATTCCAGGACATGCCATAAGTGCCAGATTTATGCAGACAAGGTGCATGTTCCTCCAGTTCCCCTGAATGTTCTGACTGCGCCTTGGCCGTTTGCAATGTGGGGCATAGACATGATCGGCGAGATTAAACCTACGGCATCTAATGGGCATCGCTTCATCCTAGTGGCGATTGATTATTTCACGAAGTGGGTCGAGGCAGCATCCTATGCTACGGTAACCAAGACTGTTGTGGCACGGTTCATTCGGCATAACCTGATCTGTCGGTACGGCGTCCCGGAAAGAATTATTACAGATAACGGTACCAATCTGAATAATAAGATGATCACTGAGCTCTGCGAGCAGTTCAAAATACAGCACCATAATTCTTCTCCTTACAGACCGAAGATGAATGGGGCTGTAGAAGCAGCAAATAAGAATATCAAGAAAATCGTGCAGAAGATGACAGTAACCTATAAAGATTGGCACGAGATGTTACCGTTCGCTCTACATGGGTACCGTACCTCAGCTAGGACGTCAACCGGGGCAACTCCTTTCTCTTTGGTTTATGGTATGGAGGCAGTCTTACCGATCGAAGTGCAAATACCCTCTCTCCAGATAATGAAGGATGCAAATCTGAACGAAGATGATTGGATCCAGACACGACTTGATCAGCTCAACCTCATTGATGAAAAGAGACTTGCTGCTATCTGTCATGGTCAGACGTATCAAAAACGGATGATCAGGGCATTTAACAAAAAGGTCAGACCACAGGAGTATCAAGTTGGGGATCTGGTAATCAAGCGAATCATCCTTCCTCAGAGT
Organism: Vicia faba; assembly: GCA_948472305.1. Taxonomy (NCBI): domain Eukaryota; kingdom Viridiplantae; phylum Streptophyta; class Magnoliopsida; order Fabales; family Fabaceae; genus Vicia; species Vicia faba. Next base: position 52,018,231 of record OX451741.1, read on the forward strand.
GATCCAAGGGGCAAGTGGACCCCTACGTACGAAGGGCCATTTGTGGTTAAACATGTGTTCTCAGGAGGAGCCATGATTCTAACCAATATGGATGGTGACGACCTTCCTCACCCCGCTAATGCAGACATAGTAAAAAGATACTACGCATGAAAAAGACCCGCTAGGCTGACATGCCTAGGCAAAAATTAGGGCTTCCCGGCGAACCAAAAGGGTTCGGGCAAAATGAAGGGATGAAATGAAAAAAAACTGTACATCCGGCAAGTCGAAAACCTGAAAAGGCGGCTTGGGCAAAAATGGGTATCCCGGTGGACTGAAAACCCGAAAGGGCAGTCCAGGCAAAAATTAGGGATAAAGAGTAATACTATGTCTCATTGGATCACTTTGCATCCAGAATCCGGTATCTACATCAAGTTCAGACGGCATCGATCAGTCAACTTCATCTTCGTTTAGGTCATCAAGTGATGAGACGCTCGGAGTTATAAAGGCAATAGCAGAATTGAAACCCAGTGGGATTATTCATACTTCACACAGCTGTTTTATTTTCTCTTGTACAAAATTTGTATAAAATTTTGCTCGGCGGCGTTCTCTTACTAGGACGTCAGCCTCTTGTACACAAAACGCCTATTTTCAGGCCGTTCAAAAATCAATACAAATATACTTTTCAGTTAAAAGTGCCAATTGTTTTTCTTTTTCTGTTTTGTTTTACGAAGAACGTCCAAGGTTCAATTTGTGATATATGCATTGACAATAATTTGCTAACTCATAAATATTTGCATACGAAACAAAGGATTAATTACAGGTAACATTAGAAACAGGGGCAATAAAGAGTTTCCTAAGCAATCTAATTGTTCTATCCTCCAAGGTACCAAGATAGGTTCAGCTAAAGAACATAACCAGATATCCTAAATTCCCCCAGAGAGTAAGCAGTCAGTACACTCTCTCCAAGCTATATTATCAACCTTAAGGAAGTTGAGTATCCTCCAGCAGATCTCAATATTCCCCAGCAGCATATGTATCCTTAACAAGCATCCCCGGCAATTTTGGGTCTAAAGATTGTTCCCCGGCGGTATATCAAACATTCAAAGGAATCACTTCCCCCGCAATTCAAAACTTCCCCAAGAGAGTCCAATCCAGCTCCCCCAGGAAAGTTGGAACCCATCTCCCCAAGCAGTAAGCTTATCCCCAGTAGATTCTGGAAGCTTATCCTCGCAGAACACGAACGCGTCGTCCGGCTTTATTCAAAGAGTTATTTCCTTACCAGGATATAACTGAGTTATCCTCAGCCAAAAGCCACGGAAAGAGCGTCCTCGACGAAGTTCTCTTACCCCCAGCGAAGTCTATTAACACTTCCAATACGACAAGGGTATCCCCAGCAAGTTATTACCAACATTCCAGCAAAGCATCTCTCTCCCCATAGAGTATTGCTTCCCAGCAAGATCGCTAGAGTACTTTTCTCCCTGCAGAGTAATCATTCGCCAAGTTTATTCCCCAACGGAGTCATCTTCTCCTACCGGTATACTTGCAACTATCATCCAGCGGAAGCAAAATCTGTTCTCCAACATCAGCCCAGGATATGACTTCCCGGCACCCGTCAAGGATTTACTTTCCTAGACGAAAAAAATACATTCCTAAACATCACATACATCATTATAGCATGCATATACGCATCATATCTTACGAATCTCATTTATGTTGAGAACATCATTGCTTGATCCATATCATGCATTGCATGTGACTGAACTCTATCTTTCAGGAAAGATTCAGTTAAATTCTCAATCATATTTCAAGACCCGGACCGGTTTAGTTAATCGACTCCAAAGATTTCTTATCCAGTCCAAGGCCTTCTCTAGCCCAGCTAAATGGACCCCAAACAGATTTTCTGATGAAGACTCAGTAGAAGTTATCAAAGGTTTTTCTCAAACGTCCGCTTTTGAGATTATAATTTCCTATGGTTCTCTCCCCAATGTTGCGGAGACGATAATTCCATCCCAGGTTTTTCTCAAACGTCCGCTTTTGAGATTATAATTTCCTATGGTCCCCTCCCCAATCCTGCGGAGACGATAATTCCATTCCATGTTTTTCTCAAACGTCCGCTTTTGAGATTATAATTTCCTATGGTTCTCTCCCCAATCCTGCGGAGACGATAATTCCATTCCAAGTTTTTCTCAAACGTCCGCTTTTGAGATTATAATTTCCTATGGTTCTCTCCCCGATACTGCGGAGATGATAATTCCATTCCAGGTTTTTCTCAAACGTCCGCTTTTGAGATTATAATTTCCTATGGTTCTCTCCCCGATGCTGCAGAGACGATAATTCCATTCCAGGTTTTTCTCAAACGTCCGCTTTTGAGATTATAATTGCCTATGGTTCTCTCCCCGATCCTGCGGAGATGGTAATTCCCACCAAGATTTTCTCAGCAATTGCTGTTGAGGTTAAGGTCATCCAAGGTTCTCTCACCGTTCCTGCTGAGGTAGTAACCACCCCTGGTTCATTCATCATCTTTTGAAGCTCCGGATCCAGCTCCTGTAACCAGTCAGGACACCCCTACAAAGAATTTGAAAACCAGCTCCTGCAACATGTCAGGTACTCATTTTTTCTTTTGCAGGTACGCAAGTTCTCGCTAAGGAATCTCTTACGCGATCAACATCCAGATGGCATCTATAAGCCCATCCACCTATCCATCATATCTTAGCATGGCATCTATAAGCCCATCATCCTATCCATCAATCTCTAAATGGCATCTATAAGCCCATTCCCCCGTCACACTACTATGTGAGCGCAAATTTCTGGGCACTCTAGTGTTCAATCATCTTCCACCTTCGGATTATGAAAGGAACATCGGCCAATCTGCATCCTCAGGTCTAAGAAGATTGAACAGGGGCAACTGTTGTACCCCAAAATTTGCCCTCCCATATTCTTCAAGAAATTGGCCAAGTCAAAGCTTCAAAATCTCCCCAAGGGTTGCACAGTGTAAGAGCCTCCTGAACAGTCAAAATTAGGGTTTTGGTTCTGATCAAGAAAAAGAAGTTTCCAAGGGTCCAATCAAGTCCCACATGTCTATAAACATGGTCAAGCATCCTCATATCAAGTTTCAAGACTTTCAGCACAAAATTGCACAGTCAAAAACCCTAATTGCACTACAGTCAACTGTAGGGGCAAAATGGTCATTTGACAGTCAAAAGTCCAAATTTTTGGTCAACATCTCATTTTGAAGCCACAAACATCATTTGATCAATGCTTGATCATGATTCTCAAAGCTTGGCTCAAAAATCATCAAGATGCAAAAGTTTCCTTATTTGGACAGCTGAAAAGTCGACTGTAAATTGACCAGGGCATAACTTTCACATGGATTATCAGAAAAATCCCATCCAAAGCTCATTTTGAAGAGAAAGACATTTCCTACAACTCATCTTCATACTTCAAGTCCAAGAAATTCTCTCACAAAAAGTTATCAATTTCAACATTATAGGTCATTTTCAAAAGTCAACAAAAAGGGACTTTAAGTCAAAGGCCATAACTTGAGATTGGTAAATCAAAATGACATGGGACCAAAAACATTGGTTAGAGGACTCAAAGACCTTTCCAAAATGTCCAAGAACATGAGCAAAGCTTAAAAATTGAGCAAGTTATGCCTTGTGGAAGTTGGGAAATTTTTGGATATTTTGAAAAGTCAACATTGATTCAAATGACCTAAAATTGCTAATGGGCCTATTTTTCTTCCACAATTCATTATCCAAGGCATGTGCACGACCACTTGGCCCAAAGGGAAGTTTTTCTTCATTATTTATTTATTTATTTGGATTTTTTTTATTAATAATTCATTTAAATTAAAATAAATACATGAAAAATGCTAAACCTAGTTTTTCAATCTTTTTGTGCATATTATATCCTCAAGATTTCGTGCCTAGCCAAATATGGAAAGAACCAATGGAATTGGATGTGATTTGTATCAAAAAGCATGTGAAAAAGATTTGAAAATCATGGTTAAAAATCAAATATCATATTCATTAACCCATGGATTTTGATCAAGTTTTTTCAACCCTAATCATTCACAGATACATATATATGCTAAACCTAATCCTAAAAACCCCTAAGCTGCGCAAAAACCCCATTATCAAACTCAAGCTTTTTTGCAAAAAACTCAAATCTGAAAACCTAGTTCTAGGGCGATTCAAGACCAAATAGTGATTCCATTAGCTTCCTTCAGGATCATAGAACGTGTTCCAATCAAAATCAATCATCCCAACACCCAGAATTGGTATACAAAAGTCAAGCTTTTCTCACTTTTTCTCATAATCGTATTTTATATTCTATGCATATTCATGACATTTTATTAATGGATTCTTACTAATTGAAGTGTTTTAAAGCTAACCATATGCTTTGATTGGATTTTTATGCCCTGTATGCAAAGATGCCATGGTCGTATTTTAGGGTTTGCAGAACTGTGAATTAGGGGTTCTTGAATAAGGAAAAATTGGCACTCAAAACCTGGGCCATTGAATCAACCATGTTTGGACAAAGAGAAACCCACCCTCGCGCTCAATTTATGGAGCCCCAGGGGCTATTCGCTATTTTCCAGAAGATGGCCTAAAAGAACACTTAAAAAACCGTTGTTAAATGGTTCTTGTTTCAGGAAAAATAAAACAACGCGAGGAAGATGGTTATGTGGCAGGCGATGGTTGGCTTGTTTGAAAGTTCGCGCGGAAAACCAAGCATTAACGCGTTTTGTTTTATTATATTTATTTGTTATATTAATTTACAGATAAACAAAGTGGAGCGGTGGTGAAGCGTTTGGTTGGTAATCATCAGGACCTGGGTTCGAGCCCCAGGTCCTCACTATTTCCATATTATTTTTCAATAAATGTTTCTATGCAGTTTCATATGCTGAAGACCATCCTACATCCTTCCAATCAAGCCTTCCACGTACACCCTGAGGTCAATCAAAGGGCCATGATCTGGAGAGTATAGTGGACCCTAGTCAACGCGTATACACGCGTCCTGAAAAGTCAAAGAGGCCAGGAATTTAAATGGGCCAGATTTCTAAAAGAAAACCTCCTATTTGGGGTCTGAACCCCCTAGGTTTGCAAATTTTCTACTTTCTTTATTTTTTATTATTTATACTTTCTTTTAATCATTGTTTTATTAATTAATTTCATATTTTCATAATATATAAAAAAAACATAAAAAATCAGAAAAGATGCAAAAAAATAATAAATATTTTATTTTAATATTTTGTAAATAAATACCTTTAATTGATTAGTTTTAATTTAGGAGAAAACCTTAATATTTTCTTAATAAAAATCTAAAAAATATAGAATTAGGGTTTTAATTAATTTTTATCCCTTTTTATTTTCTTTCATAATAATTAAATATTAAATATTTATTTTTATAATTAAATTGCATGTAAATTAATTAGGTTTAATTTTAGGTTAAAATTTAATCTTTTCTTAATAAATTAAAAACAACTAGAATTAGGGTTAGCATGTTATTCTAATTAATTCCTTTTTTATTAAAACCAAAAAATACCAAAAAAACAATTTCTTTTCTTTTTAATTAATTAATTCCATCATTTAATTTAATTTTGCAAAAAGGGTCCAACGCCCTCGTTTAATTCTTATTTAATTCGCGTGTTTATTTTTATTTCTTATAATATTTATGTATCTCTCCCAAGGCCATGTAACATTTTAATTTCTCGCACTTTATTTTATTTCTTTATTTATTTTTTTTGTCAAATCGGGTTCAAGAAATTTTGGCGATGTGGACCCGCGCCTTTTGTAATAGCTTAGAATCTTTTGCTTTCCGCAATTTTTTAACTGTTAATCAAGGCATGAAAGAATGTGTGGACAAAAATAAAAACAAACGCTAGATCACCAATAACATGACAAAAGACAAAAATATCTGAAAACGACACACAAGTCGCACACACCACCCCTAGGGTACGCCTCACTGTTGCCTTGCCTCGAAAGGTGATCGTCGAGTAGAGGATGTTTTAGTAAGTCCTCATGATCAGGGAACCTGGCATGAGGGTAGCTTCTAAGGTGTCTTCCCATTGCTCTGGTGATCACCATGTCCCGAACCTCGAATTGACCCGAACACCTCCAACGGTGGTGCTACCTACCTCTCAATGGTGGGATGGCACTACTTTAAAGGACATTTACCCAGACGAATTCCTTAGGGTAGGTAGGTTCTCGTAGATACTTGCTCTAATTTCAAAACAAATCAAAAATACTTTTCACACCAACACATTTTCAAAAAGCTTTCGAAAGCAATTTTTCAAACACTCTTGAGGACCGATACAAGAGTCGAACTTGAATTTTCAAAGAAACTTTTTTTAAAACCCACAGTTGAAAAGCAAACAAACCATTTTGAAAACACAAATGAGCAAGTATCTAAGAGCCCATCGATAACCATGGATAGAAAGGGTGCTAACACCTTCCCTTTCTATAATCTACCTCCCGAACCGAGAGCAATCTCTTTAAAGGAATTTTTCTGTGCTTTTGTCCTTTCCATTTGGAGAAAATAAAAGACGGTGGCGACTCTTGCTTCCGCGACATTTCGCGAACCAGCGTTAAACAGTCAGTTCCAGATCCACCGATCACAATATGCCTGGGTTGGATACTGACATTGTGGTTCATCGCCTGCCTACCAAGGAAGACTGCCCTCCGGTAAAATAGAAGGTTCGCCGTATGCGCCCAGAGATGTCTGAGAAAATCAAGGCCGAAGTTATGAAACAGTTTGACGCCGGTTTTCAAGCAGTGACTTCTTACCCTCAGTGGATCGCCAATGTGGTTCCTGTGCCGAAGAAAGATGGTAAGGTCCAAATGTGTGTTGACTACAGGGATTTGAACAGGGCGAGTCCTAAGGATGACTTCCCTCTACCTCACATCGACGTTCTGGTTGACAATACTGCTCAGCATAAGGTATTCTCCTTCATGGATGGTTTCTCCGGATATAATCAAATTAAGATGGCTCCCGAAGACATGGAGAAGACCACCTTTGTTACTCAGTGGGGCACCTTTTTCTACAAGTTCATGCCTTTTGGACTGAAGAACGTTGGGGCAACGTATTAGCGTGCCATGGTTGCTTTGTTTCATGACATGATCCATCATGAGATTGAATTATACGTCGATGATATGATTGCGAGGTCCCAGACTGAGGAGGAACACCTTGACCATCTACAGAAGTTGTTTGACAGGTTGAAGTTGTACAAGCTGAGATTGAACCCGAACAAGTGCACCTTCGGGGTAGGGTCTGGTAAGCTGCTGGGTTTCGTCGTGAGCGACAAAGGTATTCAAGTGGACCCGGCAAAAGTGAAAGCCACACAAGAGATTCCAGCTCCCAAGACAGAGAAGGAGGTCAGAGGCTTTGTAGGACGACTGAACTACATTCCCCGATTCTATCTCACCTGACTGCTACTTGTGAGCCAATCTTCAAGCTGCTGAAGAAAGATCAAGTGGTACGTTGGAACGATGAATGTCAGGCCGCTTTCGAAAGGATCAAAGAGTATCTCCAGGAGCCACTTATTCTAATGCCACCAGTTGAAGGGAGACCTCTGATCTTATACTTGACAATACTTGACAACTCAATAGGGTGTGTGCTGGGGCAGTATGACGAGTCTGGCCGAAAAGAGCACGCTATTTATTACATTAGAAAAAAGTTTACCGACTGTGAGACCCGATACTCACTGCTTGAGAAAACTTGTTGCGCTTTGGCATGGCCTGCTCGCTGGCTAAGACAGTATATGCTGACTCACACTACTCTGTTGATATCAAAAATGGATCCAATCAAGTATATCTTTGAAAAGCCTGCCTTGTCCGGAAGAATAGCAAGATGGAAGATGATCTTAATTGAGTATGACATCCAGTACACGACTCAAAAGGCAATCAAGGGAAGTGTATTGGCAGACCATTTGGCACATCAGGCAGTGGATGATTACCAGTCTATGAACTTTGAATTCCCGGACGAGAATATCATGTTGATAACTGATTGTGAGACACCTGGACCGGATGAAGGACCTGAGGAAGGATCCCGATGGTCTATGTACTTTGATGGAGCTTCGAACGCTTTGGGTAATGGCATTGGCGTTGTGATCATATCTCCTAAAGGCTCTCATACTCCGTTTACCGCCCGACTATGTTTCAAATGCACCAACAATATGGCGGAGTATGAAGCATGCATTATGGGTCTTCGAGTAGCAATTGACCTAAGGATTAAGTTTCTGAGTGTCTTCGGAGATTCCGCTCTCGTGATCAGTCAGATCAAAGGCGAGTGGGATACGAAACACCCAAATCTTATTCCTTACAAGGAGTATGTGTTGACATTGCTTCCCCATTTTGAGGAGATAACCTTTGAACACTTCCCTAGAGAGGAGAATCAGTTGGCGGACGCGCTAGCTACGATGTCTTCTATGTTCAAAGTCAAATGGGACAACGAGGCTCCCTGGATCATTATTGAAAGATTGGAAGAACCTGCACATTGCTGTGATCTTGAGACTGAATAGGTAATAGGAAAGCCTTGGTATCATGAGGTGAAGAGGTACCTTGAAGCTCAAGAATACACCGAGGGTGCATCTGTTAATGACAAGAAGTTTCTGAGGAGGTTCGCGGCAAAGTTCTTCATCAGCAATGGCATTCTTTACAAACGTAACCATGATTCAACCTTACTACGTTGTGTGGATAAGAATGAAGCAGAAAGGATCATGGCAGAGCTACATGAAGGTACCTTCGGAACCCATTCCAATGGACATACCATGGCAAAGAAAATCCTTCGGGCTAGATATTACTCGTCCACAATGGAAGCCGACTATTATCAGCATTCTCGGACATGTCACAAGTGCCAGGTTTATGCTGATAAGGTGCACATACCTCCAGTTCCTCTGAACGTCTTGACAGCACCTTGGCCTTTTGCAATGTGGGGCATTGATATGATTGGCGAGATCAGACCTACGGCATCCAACGGGCATCGTTTCATCCTGGTAGAGATTGATTACTTTACAAAGTGGGTTGAAGCAGCTTCCTTTGCTACGGTAACCAAGAACACCATGGCACGGTTCATTCGGCACAACCTGATCTGTCGATACGGTGTACCGGAGAGGATCATTACAGACAATGGTACCAATCTTAACAACAAGATGATCACTGAGCTCTGCGAGCAATTCAAGATACAGCATCATAACTCTTCTCCCTACCGGCCGAAGAGGAATGGGGCTGTAGAAGCGGCTAATAAAAACATTAAGAAGATTGTGCAGAAGATGACAGTAACATACAAAGACTGGCACGAGATGTTACCGTTTGCTCTTCATGGGTACCGTACCTCAGCACGGACGTCAACAGGGGAAATACCCTATTCCTTGGTTTATGGCATGGAGGCAGTCTTGCCCATTGAAGTTCAGATACCCTCTCTCTGGATCATGAAGGATGCAGGTTTGAGCGAAGATGACTAGATTTAGACCCGACTTGATCAACTGAATCTAATCGACGAAAAAAGACTTATCGTTGTTTGTCATGGTCAGACATACCAAAAACGGATGATCAAGGCATTTAACAAGAAAGTCAGACGACAAGAGTATTAAGTTGGGGACCTGGTAATCAAGCGTATTATTCTACCTCAAGGTGATCCCAGGGGCAAATGGACCCCTACTTACGAAGGGCCATTTGTGGTTAAGAACATTTTCTCAGGAGGAGCGATGATTCTAACCACCATGGATGGTGACGACCTTCCTCACCCTGTCAATGCAGACATAGTAAAAAGATACTACGCATAATCAAAGACCCGCTAGGTTGACTGGCCTAGGCAAAAGTAAGGGCTTCCCGGCAAACCAAAAGGGTTCGGGCAAAAATAAGGGATGAAAATGAAAAAAATTTGTACACCTGGCAAGTCGAAAACCTGAAAAGGCGGCTTAGGCAAAAATGGGTATCCCGATGGACTGAAAACTCGAAAGGACGGTCCAAGCAAAAGTTAGGGATTAAAGCGTAACACTATGTATCATTGGATCACCTTGCATCCAGACTTCGGTATCAACTATCAGGCTCGGACTACACCAATCAATCAGATTCATCTTCAACTAAGCAGCAAAGTGATGAGATGCTTGAAGATATAAAGGCAATAGCAGAGTTGGAACCCAATGCGATTATTCACATAGCTGTTTTGTTCTCTTTTCACAAATTGTATAAATTCAATTTGTTCGGCGGCATTCTCTTACTAGGACGTCAGCCTCTTGTACAAAAATGCCTATTTACAGGCCAAACTTCAAAATCAATACAAATTCATTTTCAGACAAGTTTCAAACTGTTTTTCCTTTATCTGTTTTGTTTTATAAAGAACGTCCAATGTTCATTTTTTATATATGCATTTGACATTAATTGCTGCTCATAAATATTTACACGCGAAACAGGAGGCAAATTACTGGTAATATCAGAAACAGGGGCAATAAGAATTGTCCGAGCTGTCTAGTTGCTCTGTCCACCAAGGTACCAAGGGAGGTTCAGCTGAAGAATATGACCAAGATACCGTCACTCCCCACGGTGTAAAACAAGTAATGGTAGCTCTCCCCACTGAGACTTGCAGCTATGAACGAATCAACAATGATCTCCCCAAGCAGAGTTAATCTACCATCAGCCCTAAAACGGCTTGGTATCCCCAGAAGATCTTAATCTTCCCCAGCGGAGTATAAAGACATTCCCCAACAAGTATAAGAATACCCCCGGCAGTCTTAATATTCCTCAACGAAGTATAAGAATGTTCTCCGGCAGAATACAAGATACCCCAGTGAAGTCATTTCCTCATCATAGTCTAAAAAAGGCTTCCCCGCCAGAGTTGAATCATCTTACCCAGTAGATTCTGGAAGCTTATCCCCTGCAGAGTGCAAATAAATCTCCCCAGCCAAATTCAAAAGGTTATCCTCATGAGTCTAACTGGGTTATCCTTAGCAAATTGCAACTGAAAGATCATCCCCAGCGAAGTTCTTTCTATCCCCAGCGGAGTTCATCATTAAAATCCCCAACAGAGTTTATCAACAGAATCCCCAGCAGAGTTATCGGTAAAATCTTCAACCGAACGTCTCTTCCCCACAGAGTAATTCCCCTCGGAGTAATTCTTCATCAGTTTATTCCCCCAACGGAGTTCTTCTCTCCTACAGGTTTATCATCTTCGTTCATCATCCCCAGTGGAAACGAAGAATTCAACTCTATTCTCCAGCAGCTCCGAGATTTATTTTCCCCATCTAAAGCATCATATTCCCATACATCATGATGCATGCATATACGCATCATACGAACATAATCTCATTTATGTTGAGAACATCATTGCTTGATCCATCTCATGCATTGCATATGACTGACCTTTACCTTTCAGGAAAGATACAGTTAAAGTTCTCATCTTAGTCGAAGACCTGACCAGTTCTTAAATCTCAATTGAATTATCCTCGGTTTAATTTCAGATAAGGTTCTCAATCTCGACAGTTTCCTCCGTCATAGTGTGGACAAGTTCTATATCCTCAACAGTATACTCCATTGAGCACGATATAGTTCCTAGATCTTGATGAAGATGTTTCCCTACGTCATAGTGTGGACGAGTACTACAACCTCGACGGTATACTCTGTGGAGCACGAGTCAGTTCCTAGATCTTGATGTTTTCCTCCGTCATAGTGTGGACAGGTTCTATAACCTCAGCGGTATACTCCGTTGAGTACGAGACAGTTCCTAGATCTTGATGAAGATGTTTCCCTATATCATAGTGTGGACGAGTACTATAACCTCGACGATATACTCCATGGAGCACGAGTCAGTTCCTAGATCTTGATGTTTTCCTCCTTCATAGTGTGGATGAGTTCTATAACCTCAACAGTATACTCCTTTGAGCACGAGACAGTTCCTAGATCGTGATGAAGATGTTTCCCTACGTCATAGTGTGGACGAGTAATATAACCTCAACGGTATACTCCGTGGAGCACGAGTCAGTTCCTATATCTTGATGTTTTCCTCTGTTATAGTGTGGACAAGTTCTATAACCTCAACGGTATACTCCATTGAGCACGAGACAGTTCCTAGATCTTGATGAAGATGTTTCCCTACGTCATAGTGTGGACGAGTACTATAACCTCGACGGTATACTCCGTGGAGCACGAGTCAGTTCCTAGATCTTGATGTTTTCCTCCGTCATAGTGTGGACGAGTTCTATAACCTTAACGGTATACTCCTTTGAACACGAGACAGTTCCTAGATCGTGATGAAGATGTTTCCCTACGTCATAGTGTGAACGAGTACTATAACCTCAACGGTATACTCCGTGGAGCACGAGTCAGTTCCTAGATCTTGATGTTTTCCTCCGTCATAGTGTGGACAAGTTCTATAACCTCAACGGTATACTACGTTGAGCACGAGTCAGTTCCTAGATCTTGATGTTTTCCTCCGTCATAGTGTGGACAAGTTCTATAACCTCAACGGTATACTCCATTGAGCATGAGACAGTTCCTAGATCTTGATGAAGATGTTTCCCTACGTCATAGTGTGGACGAGTACTATAACCTCAATGATATACTCCATTGAGCACAAGTCAGTTCCTAGATCTTGATGTTTTCCTCCGTCATAGTGTGGACTAGTTCTATAACCTCGACGATATACTCCATTGAGCATGAGACAGTTCCTAGATCTTGATGAAGATGTTTCCCTACATCATAGTGTGGACGAGTACTATAACCTCAACGGTATACTCCATTGAGCACGAGTCAGTTCCTAGATCTTGATGTTTTCCTCCGTCATAGTGTGGACAAGTTCTATAACCTCAATGGTATACTCCATTGAGCACGAGATAGTTCCTAGATCTTGATGAGGATGTTTCCCTACGTCATAGTGTGGATGAGTACTATAACCTCAACGGTATACTCCATTGAGCATGAGACAGTTCCTAGATCTTAATGAAGATGTTTCCCCCCAATTGAATTATGGACAAGCTCTTAAGACTCGGCCGAGGCATTCTCTCAGTTGAAGTATAAGCAAGTTCCTAAATCTCAACAAAAGTTAGATTTCCCCAACGGAATCTTTCACAACAACAGGTATGCAAGTTCTCGTTAAGGAATCTCTTATGCGATCGACATTCCTGTAGATGGCATCTGTAAGCCCATCCTCCTACCAGCAATCTCCAAATGGCATCTGTAAGTCCATTCCTGACATCACAATGTTGATACTACACCATGCGAGTGCAAATTTCTGGGCACTCTAGTGTTCAATTATCTTCCACCTTCGGATCACGAAAGGCTCGAAAGACAATCTATATCCTCAGGTTTAAGAAAATTGAACAGGGGCAACTGTTGTACCCCAAAATTTTCCCTCCCATATTTCTCAAAGACATGTCAAGAATAATCTTCAAGTTGCTCAAGTTGGCTCAAGGGTTGGACAGTCAAATCACCTCCTAAGGCAGTCAAGTCAAAATTAGGGTTTTGTGTTGCATTAAGGTCCTCACATCCAAATGGCCTCAATTGTTTCCCAATGTCTTAATATGTTCTCAAGTTCATCCATGTCAAATTTCAAGCCTTGCAGAGAAAGTTTGGTCAGTCAATTGCTCAAGGGACCCAAAAATCGATTGTGCTGGGGCAAAAGTCAATTGTGTCCCAAATACAGTCAAACCTCAATATTTTTTGTCAACATTCTCATTTTGAAGGATAATTCATCATTTTATCAAGGGTTGATCATGATTCATCAAGGATTGCTCAAGATTCATCAAGATTCAAAAGTTGCTAAATTAGGGTTTTGTAGGAAAAGTCAACTCAACTTTGACCAAGCATAACTTTTTCATACTTTTTTAGAAATGACCCATCCAAATCTCATTTTGATGAAGATGCAATTTCCTACAATCCATCTTCACACCCCAAAATCAATAAATGCTCTCACAAAAAGTTACAAATTTGGACATTATAGGTCATTTTTGAAAGTCAACAAAAACACCTTTTTTGCCAAAGCTTATAACTTGAGCATGGAACATCAAAATGAGATGAGACAAAAATTGTTGGTTATATGACATCTCAAGGTTTCTAAAAAGTCCAAGAAAACCTCCAAAAGTTCAAAATTGAAGAAGTTATGGATTGTTGAAGTTGGGCATTTTTCCAAATTTGCCAAAAGTCAACTATCCTCAAAACTCCAATTTTTGACAAAAGGGCCCACTTTTTTCCACTTGATATGGTCTTGTCATGCCACACACGTGTCCCATCTTTATTTTCATGACCAAACATTTATTTTTCTATTTTATTTAATTTTTATTGATTTAATTCATTTTAAATCTATATTAATTCAAATAAAATCCAAAAATTAATGTAAAAGGATTCTTGTGATTTGTACAGCTTGCAAATACCATGTGACACTCAACCAATTCGTATCAAGTCAAAACAAGCAAAAAAAATCAGATTTGGCTTATTTTGGGAAAGCTTTTCAATGGTGATCAAATTCAATCTTCAATCTTAAATGCACTTGATTTCAGATCAAAAGACCAACCCTAATTCACTCTATAACACTCACACAAGCCTCATAAACCTGGAACACGCACAAAACTCTGTGGAAACGGCCAGAACAATTTTGCAAAAAAGCTTTGAAAAGTGGTGATCGAATTTTGGTTTAGAGGCCAATTCAGACCAAAAGCTCAACGCTATTCTCTTCCTTGACACCTCCTGAAGCTATAGCAACCAAAGCCAAGGCCTGAAGCTATCCAAATCGCGCTGTAAGTCATCACGAATACACCCCTGAACATGAAATTGAAAACCTTCATTCTTGCATCTTTTTGATAAACTATTAACATAATCTTGATCCTTATCAAGTTTCTAACAAGTCTGCATCATTTAATTTTGTTTTCATGGCCTGTAATCGTGTACCCGAATCTAGGGTTCATATGTGTTGTTTTTAGGCATTTTGTGTACAGGCAAAATCAAGGCGAATAGTGGTTACAAGGATGACCAGGAGGAAGAGACGAGTACGTTGGTACTCTTGGATTTCATTTACATGGCCTAGGGAGGATTTTTGAGACATCCCACGAAACTTCCTGCGGATAAAAATCTGCAGGTAAATAACCAGGGTTGCGTTGAAGAAGATGATGGCGTGTCTTTGTATCATTGGTTCATTCGAATCAGTGGCGCGCTTTTTTTATTTTTTAGGCTTAGTGCGTTATTTTACATATTATATTTACTCTTTATTCCATTAACAATAATGCAGGGTAGTTGGATTGGTGAGCGTGCGTTGCAAAACCCTTTGGGACCTGGGTTCGAATCCCAGGTCCCCCAAAATGCTTCTTATTATTTTCTTGCATATATTCCAATGAATTTCCAGGTATGAAGACCACCATACGCCTCAGAGATCAACATGCCAAGTGGCCCACCAGGCAGATCTAGTGACCCAGATTGCACGCCCATCATAGTCCTCAGTCAACAAACATGCATGGAATCACAAAAAGTCCAACAGGCTGGACGTTTGGGCCTGGATATTGCTGACTCCAACCTCAAATTAAGCCCAACACCCCCCCCCCCTGTGTTTGTTTATATTTTAATTCTTTTCATTATTTTTTTTATTATTTCTATTTTATTATTTTAATTAACCAATTAACTTTTTTTTTTCATAAAAATATCAGAAACAACAAAAAATATTTTTATTTAATTCCAATAATTTTACTACTTATATTTGTAAATAAATAATTTATTTATTTATTTAGTTTAAATAGGTTTAATAATAACATATTTTGCAATAAATTAAAATTGATTTAGAATTAGGTTTTTTTAATATTTTTACCATTTTTATTTTATTTCCCTAAATAATAAAAACCCAAAAAAAATATTTTCATTTTATTAATTCAATCATTAATTTAGACTTAATTTTTAATTCAAAAAATAACAAAAAAATTATGTTTTATTTAACAAAAAGGGTCAAAACCCTAAAGGACACTTCGATTTAATTTTCTTGCACGCGATTAACTTTTGATCCATATTTTAATATTGTAACTGCTTTGAGGATGTAATAGTCTTAACTTAGGATTTTATTTTATCGTTTTATTTACTTTCCGTAATTTAATTTTAAGGGTTTGTTTTTAGCGATGTAAATACCCGACACCTTGTAATAGCTTAGATTTATTTTCTGCAATTTATATTCCGCAACTATTAACTGTTAGATGTTTGAATAATAGGCAATGCATGACAAGATCGAATTTTTGACTTAAAATCAACAGTAGCTCACCATTAACATGTACAAAGATAATATAAACGAAATAAACACACTTGCACTTGCCACTCTTAGGGTACACCTCACTCGGTTGCCTCGAACGTGGTCATTGAGTATAGGAAGTTTTAGAGGTCGTCCTCTTGTCCAAAGATCATAGTTGCCTCGAAATGGTTGCCTCGGATGAAATGATCTAAGATATTAGGGTTACCGCTAAGGCGTCCTAACATTGCTTTAGTGACCACACGTCCCTTAATCGAATTGATCCGAAAACTCCAATGACGATTCTACCTACTCCTCAATAGTGGGATGGCATTGTCTAAAGGACACTCGCACAGTTTAATTCCTTTTTGAGTAGGTAGATGTTCTTAAGTACTTGCTCTTTTGAAAACAAAAACAAAACTTTTCGCACTTACACCCCTTTCAAAACAAAAACTCCTTTCAAACCCACAATCACAAAGAAAAGCAAACTTTTGAAAACATATTGAGCAAGTACCTAAGAGCCCGTGGATAACCACGGATAGAAAGGGTGCTAACACCTTCCCTTTCTATAATCTACCTCCCGAACCCGAGAAATATCTCGAAAAGGAATTTTTCTGTGCTTTTGTCCTTTCCTTGTTGGATAAAATAAAAGACGGTGGAAACTCTTGCTTACCGCAACATTTTGCGAAAACAAACGCAAACGCGAACCAGCATTCCAAAACAGTCAGTTCTCATTCCCACCGATCACAGAACTGGCGACTCTACTGGGGAATTATAAGTGAGGTGTACCTTAGGATTAAATCACTATGTTTTCAATTGTATGCTTTGTATGCTTTAATTTTGTGGGCTTGTATCGGAATTTTATAGATCCTAACCCGGATCTGGGGGTACCCTTTAGGTAAGTAGCAATAAACTGTGAGGGATTTGTCCGGCGTAGATCGACACAGATGAAGCAGTAACTAGGTTGGTGTGACACCTTGGTCTGTATCGATATCCCTTGTGTTGGAACGAGGAGAGTATGGGTCTTCTAAGGAGTCATTAAGCACCAACTGACCTTAGAACCTTAAATTGACCAACTTGGCCATAGAACAGTAGCAGTATGCTACACTCATTGAGACTAAACTCTCGCGATGATTCCGGCCGCAAGAAAAGTTTGCTAAACTGGAATTATGACCGATTGAGGGTAGTCAGTGATATTGAGATCCTATAGAACCCAGTTACTATTTTTTAGGACAAGTCTTAACCAACTGAAACTGAAAGAGGGTAGTATCTAAGCTCCATGCCAGCCTGAAATCTAAGGGCTCTCAGTGTGACTTGTGTGCCTTTACCATGTTTGCCTTTTGAGGATACTTGTGGTGGGCCTTTATCATGACATCATGATATCATAACATTGCATACATTTTGCATAAGGACTAACCTATTTCAAAGACAAAAGGGTTTCATCTTTGCTCTGTTTTGTAGGTCATTATGATGCCTATGCGTAGGAATACTATCCGGATCAACTATGTCCAAGTACCTACCCTTCTTAAAGATTTGGTTGTTAGGATACCAGACACTACTTCCTTCATCAGAAGGCATGGCTCTCTGCTCCGTTTGGTCACCTCAAAATTGGACGATCAAATGATGAGTGTCCTGGTCCAGTTTTATGATCCGCTATACCATTGCTTCACCTTTCAAGATTTCCAGCTGGTTCCTACCCTGGAAGAGTTCTCTGAGCTGCTTGGTATCTTTGTTTTGGAGCAGACTCCATTTACTGGTTGGGAAAAGACTCTAAGCCCGAAAAAATTGTTGCAGCCCTTCACTTGACCAAAGAGGAGGTAATGGCTAACTAGGAAACTAGAAGTGGAGCTAAGGGTTTTCTGACTAAGTTTTTGGTTGACAAAGCTAATTACTTCTGGGACAGCTTAGACTTCAGGGCGTACGAGGATATTCTGGCTCTCTTGATTTATGGTTTGATATTGTTTCCGAATCCTAATACTTTTGTTAACATTAATGCCATAAAGATCTTCATCTCTCAGAATCCGGTACCCACTCTCTTGGGTGATATTCTTCATCAGCTCTATGCTCGTACTGCCCGAAAGCGGGGAACTTTGATGTGTTATGTTCCTTTATTGTCAAGGTGGTTTATTTCGCACCTCCCTAAGTTCGTGTTGAAAAACAAAGAAGGAATGGGCTGGGCTTATAGGGTGATGTCTCTTACTAATGATGACATTATCTGGACTCTAAAAGGTATGTATGAGGTGACTGTCATTGATCGATGTGGAGAGTATCCTAATGTTCCATTGATCGGACTTCATGGAGGGATTTCTTACAACCCATGCTTAGCTCTCCGTCAGTTTGGAAGAGCCAGAAGAGAAGGGCCTCACGAGATGTTGATGCCTCATATCATCTTTGATTTTCAGGGAGATAACGACGAGCTGCGTCGTAAATTCATAAGGGCTTGGGACAGAGTTCACCGATCTGACCCACATGAGTTGGGACCAAAGACTTCTTTGCCAATGGAGCCATACCTCAGATGGGTCCGCATCCGTGCCCAGAAGCTAGGCATGCCATATGAAGCTGTCAGGCCTGTTACTCTTGAAGTTGCTAATGAGGAGGGGGGTTCCTCCAACTATCCTCCAACCTTACATGCCTACTGATATTGGGACATTGAAGAGGTCTTGGATGCAGTTGAGGGATGAACGGGATTCCTACTGAGAGAGGTTCAATGAACAGGAGCAGAAGATCCAGAAGCTGACTAGGCAACTAGAGAATGAGCGGATCTTGAATGATTATGTTCGCACTGAGAAGGAGAGACCATGGGAGCATTGATGGACCTTTATTGATTTCCTTTACAGTTCTTGTTTACTTTCTAGTATTTCCATTCTTGTAATGCCTAAGGGCAATTTGTTGAACAATTTAAATTTTGAAGTTTAAATCTAATAAAGTGTGTTTCCTTTTTTGTTTACAAATTTGAATCCCGAATGTCTTAGAAATCATAAATCATACGCATTTCATCCCATACACTTCATAAACAGGCACCCCATTACAGGTCTCTTATCTTCTTCGCTGTTTATTTCAGCGCTCAATCATCATGTCTGCTGAACTTTCAACTGAGAAAGCTATCAAGGCCCTTCAGGCCCAGAATGCCCAGTTTCAAGAGCTATTCATGAATCTAGCCAAGGGTTAGCAGGACCTGAAGACTTTGATTCTGAAAGAAAAGAAGAAGAAGAAGAAGAAGAGGACCATCCTGTTCAATACTGGACGCAGGTTTGGAAACGGGCTGCAGAATGAAGTTGATCTGACCACCTCATCTGGAGGGAAAGATAGTCTACAAGAAAGGAGGGCTCCTAGCCCTATGGTCTCCGACAACGAGACGGATTATGATGAAGAACAGTATCCTCCTGTTGAGGATAAGTACAAACAGCTGGAAGACCGTTTGAGCGCTATGGAAATACAGAAGGTACCCGGTCTGGACTTCAGAGATCTAGGTCTATCATCTAGGGAGGTGATTCCCCATAAATTCAAGGCACCTGCCTTTGCCAAATATGACGGAGTTTCCTGTCCAAAGCTGCACCTCCGTTCATATGTGAGGAAGATCCAACCTTACACTGCTGATAAGAACTTATGGATCCATTTCTTTTAAGACAGTCTCTCAGGGACTCAGCTTGAGTGGTTCTATCAGTTGGACGGAGCCAGTATCCGCAGTTGGGAGGATTTGGCTACTGCATTTTACAGGCAGTATCAGTATAACTCCGACCTCGCTCCTACGCGTACCCAACTCCAGGGTATGTCAATAGGAACGGGTGAAGGATTTAAAGAGTATGCGCAGAAGTGGAGATACCTTGTCGGAAGGGTGCAACCACCTTTGGCTGATCGTGAACTTGTTGACATGTTTCTGGGGACCTTGTCCGGTCTATTCTTTAACCATCTGATTGGAAGCTCTTCAGCTGGGTTTACATATCTTATTTTGACTGATGAGAGGATTGAAGCTGGTATTAAGGTTGGGAAGATACAGAAGGGTGCCTCCACGAGCACCGAGAAGAAGTCGTTTAAGAAAGAGTCCAGTGTTGTCTACAGTTCGAGAAGACAGAATAGACCTGAACACCGCCAAGCTGTCAATGCGGTTGTTATTTCAAAACCTGCTGGTGCTCCTCAGCATCATAATCAACAAAAGGACGAGAGACCTCGAAGGCAATTCACTCGTCTCAGCATGACTTTGTCTCAGATTCTGCCACAGTTACTGAAGACCAATTTGGTGACTCTAAAAGAAGCTCCGAAGAATCCAAGTACCACATCACCAAAGTACAACCCTAATGCCCGCTGCACTTTTCACTATGATAGCAAAGGGTGGAAAGGCCTGTAAGGCAATTCACCAAGATAAACATGACTCCAGCCCAAGTCCTACCACATCTCCTGAAGTTGAATCTAGCAGTGTTGAAAGAGGCCCCTAAAAATCCCAATACTACATCTCCACACTACCATCTAAATTCCAGGTGCGCTTACCATTCTGAAAGTCCAGGGCACGACACCAACAACTGTTGGGCTCTGAAGAACAAGATTCAAGATCTGATCAACACAAAGGAAGTTAAATTTGAAGCCCCTGAAAAACCGAATGTTATATCTGCTCTAATGCCTAGGCATGGACATAATGTCAGTGTTGTGGAAGAAGATCTGTTTGTTTCTACTGTGGATGAACTGTTAACTCCTCTCCTAACCATCAAGTTGAATTTGTTGAAAGTTGGGGTGTTCCCAGGTTGTGACAAAGATTGCCATACCTGCCTATCCTCATCATTTGACTATCCTCTGTTAAAGAAAGGTATCCAACAACTGATTGATAACCAGGAAATTTTGTTTGAGAAAGCTCCTGTTTCATCCATTCCAGTTCCAGAAGTTTCAATAATAACCATATACGCCAACCCTTCCAGGGTTCCTAAAAAACCCATTAGGATTACATCCGCTCCTATGACTACTCCGTTGAAGATAACAATGCTCGGGCCAGCCCCATACAAATCAGATAAAATGGTACCATGGAACTATGGTGGAGAAATCTACTACCATGGTGTCAAACATATTGAACAGACTGCCGATGAAGAAAGCTTCAAAGAGGACAATCCCGACATCAGTAACATTTCTGGAACAAGCAAAATTACCCGCAGTGGGAGAATTTTCTCTCCAGAGATTGCCCCTCCAAAGGCAGTCTCTGGACCCGTGGCCATTCCGAAGATTACATTTGTGCCCGTGATTGTACCTGCAAGTGTACCCGCCAAGAATGATGATACAATTCCTATCCCTACTTCCACTGCTGAGAATAAAGGAAATAACGTTCAAGATGAGCCTGTCTTGATGAAGGCTCAGTCACTAGTTATTCCTGAGACATCCAAGAAGGAGATGGAAGAAATCCTGAGGATCATTAAGAAAAGTGATTATCATGTGGTAGAACAACTGGGGCAGACCCCCTCCAAAATCTCTATGTTAGCCCTGCTGTTGTGCTCTGAGGCACATGCTAAAGCCTTGGTCAAGTTTCTGAAGACGGCTCATGTTCCGCAAGAGACGTCTGTAGATCAATTCCAAGAGTGTGTAGCCAGTCTGACAGCTGACATTGGCCTGGGTTTCTCCGATGCCGACTTTACCTCCAAAGGGAGAAAACACAACAACGCGCTACATGTCTCAGTAGAGTGTAGGGGAACCACCCTAGCCCATGTTTTGGTTGATACTGGATCATCTATGAATGTCTTGCCGAAGAAAGCCCTGGATAGATTGGATTGTGAGGGGCTGACTTTAAAACCTAGCAACATCATTGTGAGAGCATTTGACGGCTCTAAAAGGATGGTCAATGGGGAGGTGGACATTCCAGTCAAGGTGGGTACCCATACGTTCAATTCAACTTTCTACGTGATGGACATCCGTCCTTCTTACTCTTGCCTATTGGGACGTCCCTAGATTCACAATGTCGGTGCTGTCACCTCCACCTTGCATCAGATGCTGAAGTACCCTGTCCAAGGGAAAATCATAATTGTCCATGGTAAAGAGGAATACATGATTAGTCATCTAAATTCTTTCTGATATGTAGAATTGGATGGCGAATTCATTGAGACCCCTTTCCAACATTTTGAAGAAGTTTCTCAGGAAATAGCAGCGACCAAGGCGGTACCCTCAACTCCTGTGATCATAAGACCTCCGCCTCAGATGTCTTCTCTAAAAGATGCAAAGGCAGTAGTGGAAGAAGGCGGATCCACCATCTAGGGGCAGCTTCCAAACTTTCCTTTCAAATCAGACAAATCCGGTTTGGGATTTACCTCAACTGCTTAGAAGGCTGTACGCCGCGCCCGTGCCGGAGGGCCACCTATAAAGATCAGCCACCAAGGGGTTAATGCACTAGAGGACAGTGAAGAGGAGGGCAGCTTGGAAGACTGGATTTTTCCTACTGTTGGCGGAGCACTGTACAACTGGGAAGCAAAAGACTTTGTTCCAATTACTTTCATACCGCAGTAATTTATCTTTTCCATTTCTGTTGGATCTGTAATAATTAACAAACAATTTGTACTTTTTCAACCTTGTGTCTTACCCGAGGCACATAGGTCCATTTGTAAGGGTTCTTATTTCATTTTCATATGTCATTTCAATGAATCATGGATGCTTTTCATATATAAGCCTTTTGTGCTCATTGTCTTCCTTTTTCATTTTGTTGTTTTATGATGTCTATACCCTTACACACACCCACACTCACAAATGCAGGTACCCTTCCATTCCGGAACCCATGGGTAATGATACTGCTATAGCCTTCAGTGACTCTGAAGATCTGATCTACCAATCCGAATACGAAGGTGAGGAAGATTGTGAGGTGCCAGGGGAACTGGCCAGACTACTACAACAAGAGGAAAGAGTTATTCTGCCTCATGAGGAGTTGTTGGATACAATCAACTTGGGTACTGAGGAAGAAAGAAAGGAAATCAGAGTGGGTGCCAACCTAGAGCCAAGTGTCAAGGAGAGCCTAATTCAGTTGTTGCATGAATATGTTGAGATCTTTGCCTGGTCATACGAAGACATGCCAGAACTTGATACAGACATTGTGGTACACCGCCTACCCACAAGAGAAGACTGTCCACCAGTGAAACAGAAAGTCCGCCGCATGAGACCTAACATGTCAGAGAAGATCAAAGCAGAAGTTATGAAGCAGTTCAATGCTGGATTTCTGGCTGTTACTTCCTATCCTCAATGGGTTGCTAACATTGTGCCCGTGCCTAAGAAGGACGACAAAGTGAGAATGTGCATGGATTATATAGATTTAAACAGGGCCAGCCCTAAAGATTATTTTCCACTTCCGCACATCGACATCTTGGTTGACAACACAGCTCAACACAAAGTATTTTCTTTCATGGACGGATTCTCAGGCTATAACTAGATCAAAATGGCACCTGAGGACATGGAGAAAACTACATTTGTTACACAGTGGGGTACGTTCTGCTACAAAGTGATGCCATTCGGACTGAAGAATGTCGAGGCAACCTATCAACGCGCCATGGTAGCTTTGTTTCATGATATGATACATCATGAGATAGAGGTCTACGTAGATGACATGATAGCCCGATCACAAACTGAAGAAGAACACCTTGATCACTTGCAAAAGCTGTTTGTCAGGTTGAAGGAGTATAAGCTAAGGTTAAACCCTAACAAGTGTACATTTGGAGTCCGATCCGGTAAGCTCTTGGGTTTCATTGTCAGCAACAAAGGCATCGAGGTTGATCCTGCCAAAGTCAAAGCTATAAAAGAAATGTCTGCTCCTCGCACTGAGAAGGAGGTCAGAGGTTTCTTGGGACGCCTAAACTACATTGCTAGGTTCATTTCTCACCTAACATCTACTTGTGAACCAATCTTCAAGCTGTTGAAGAAAGATCAGGTAGTTAAATAGAATGATGACTGTCAAGTTGCTTTTGATAAAATCAAGTAGTATTTACAAGAGCCTCCTATCTTGATGTCGCCCATCGAAAGAAGACCGCTAATCATGTATCTGACCGTCTTGGAGAACTCAATGGGGTGCTGTGATCGGTGGATTTAGAACTGACTGTTTAAAGCTGGTTCGCGAAATGTCGCGGTAAGCAAGAGTCGCCACCGTCTTTTATGTTCTCCAACATGGAAAGGACAAAAGCACAGAAAAATTCCTTATTCGAGAATGTTTCTCGGTTCGGGAGGTAGATTTATAGAAAGGGAAGGTGTAAGCACCCTTTCTATCCGTGGTTATCCACGGGCTCTTAGGTACTTGCTCTTATGTTTTCAAAAATTGTTTGCTTTTCAAGTGTGTGTGGGTTTTGAAAAAGTTTCGTTTGAAAAATTTCTAAGTAACTCTTGTATCTGTCCTCAAGAGTGTATGAAAAATTTGTTTGAAAACTTTTTGAAAGTGTATGTGCGAAAAGTTGTTTTTGTTTGTTTTGAGAAGAGCAAGTACCCATGAGATCTACCTATCCTAAGGAATTAGGCTGTGTAAGAGTCCTTTAAACAGTACTATCCCACTATTGAGAAGTAGGTAGCACCGCCGTTGGAGGTGTTCGGGTCAATTCGATTATAGGGACAGTGTGGTCACCGAAGCAATAGTAGGACACCTTAGAAGTAACCCTAATGTCCTTGATCCTTTTTTAAATCCGAGGCAACCGTTTTGAGGCAACTGTTTCGAGGCAACTGGATCATGGACATAAGGACTTACTAAAACGTCCTATACTTGACGACCACGTTTCGAAGGAAACAGGTGAGGCGTACCCTAGAAGTGGTGTGTGTATTTGTGTGTTGTTTTCAGTTTAACAGTTATCTTTGATCATGGCATTGTGAGCTACACTTGTTTTTAATTAGCATACATTCTTTCATACAAGTTAGGATTTAAGAGTGCGGAAAATTAAAAGACGGAAATATAAAGCTACGCTATTACAAGGCGCGGGTCTATACATCGCCAAAGTACAAAGACCCGTTTTGATAAAAGATGCGGAAAGTAAAAAGACCTAATTACTATTACATCCATAAAGCAGTTACATACTATTTGAAAAGAAAATAATGCGCGAAATAGAAATTAAAATTGAACATCCGAGGGTTTTGACCCTTTTGAAATTAAATTGAATTAAAAGCTAATTATTTAATTAAAGAAAAGAAAGAAAAGAAAATGTTTTTATGTTTTTGGTATTTAATGAAATAAAGAAAAGAATTTACAAGGAAACCCTAGTTCTAGATTATTTTAAATTATTAAAGAAAACATTAAAGTTAACCTAATTTACTAGTTAATTAAATTACATATTTATTTACAAAAATAATAGTTAATAATAATAATAAATACATAATGATGAAAATAATTAATTAAGAAGAAAAAAAAGGTGAAAATGTCAAAAACCTAATTCTACATATTTTATTTATTAAGAAAAAGTGTTAAGATTAAAACCTAATTTAACTAAGTTAATTATTAGAGTTTATTTACAAAAATATTCAAATGGTGAAATTAGTAATAATTAAATATAAAAACATTTTTTTGGTTTCTTATTTTTTATTATGAAAATTATTTTATGGTGAAAAAAACAATTAAAACATTAAAAAGAATTAGAAAAGAAAAGAAATAAAATTAAGAAAATATGCAAACCAAGGGGGGTTTCAGGCCCAAATGGAGGTGTTATTGGAAGAATCTTGGCCCATTAGACAAAGCCTGTTTGACCTTTTGGTATCACGTGTTTGATGGTTGACTGGAGTGTACCATAGAATTCACCTCCTGACCATTGGATGGGATCTCCTGGCCACTTGGCAAGCACAGGCATGAGGCTCATGGTAGGCCACTGAATGAAGCGCTGCACTAGAAGACATTAAAACAAAAGTTATGAATTATGTGGGGGGACCTGGGAATCGAACCCAGGTCCCTATACCTGCAAGACACGTCCTCCAACCAACTGAGCTATTGCGCGCGTTTGTTAACATAATGATAAAGAAGCATAATATATGTAACGTGCCAAATATGCTGGAATAATGAAAAACGCGCCAAAGTTTAAATGTTCCAATAGCACCAAGCCACGCATGCTTCTTCTCCATTTACCCTGCAAAATATGAAACAAATAGCGGGGGTTTTAAACCCCCACTAACCATAGCCACGAAAAATAGCGAATAGAAGAGGAGCTAATATAAAAAAGGCGCGATTGTTTCAAACGATTCGTCTTATTGCCACGAATGTGTCCATACAGGTTTGGTGGTCTAATTTTACCACATATGAAAACCCCCAATTTTGAAGTTCTGAAACCCTAGGTATCTCTCATGGCAGATTTTGATACAGGATGCTATAATGCAATTAAACCGTATCATTAGCTTCAGAATGTTCCTGCGAATATAAAACAACCAACAATATGCATCAAATGCGCATGAATTATGATATGAGTTTCTGGAAAATATGGCAAACCGTATAGCTTATGTTCTTCGATTCCTTGCGCGTTTGGACTGGTTCTTGATGCTACTAGATTCCTGGAAGGTCTAGCAATGTGTTAGAATCGTTTTTAGGCCTTGAATTGTCCTCTAACTATGAAATCAGTTTCAAGCTTTTTATGAGAATTTTGCAAAGTGAGTATGAGTTTTCAGCAGTTGTTTCGTGTCTTGTGGAATAGGGTTGAGTTGTGCATAAGTATGTGAAGCAAATTAGGTCAAGAAAGAGCCCATGGATCCATGAATTAATGTTTTGAATCTTTGATTTTCATCATATATTTTTCAATCTTTTTTCATTGAAATCTTTGCCAATCATGGATGATTTTCCTTTTTTGGATGTGAAACGACTTGGCCAGCTTGCCCTAGTTTGATTTGCTGCACAAAAAGATTTGAAAAAGCATTATTTGATATTTTCTCATAATTAAATCTAATTAAATGAATTAATAAGAATAAAAATTCAATTAATTAATTAAAAATAAGAAAATAAATCCCTTTAAGCTCAATGGGTCGTGCATAGGCTTTGGGTAATGATTCAAGAAGGAAATTGAGGCCCATTAGCAAATTTGAAGTGTTTTAGGCAAAGCTGACTTTTGAAAGTTCCCAAAAATTTCTCAACTTCTCCAATGCATATCTTGCTCAATTTTGAAGCTATGATGATGTTCTTGGACATTTTGGAAAGGTCTTGAAGTCCTCTAACCAATGCCTTTGGTCCCATGTCATTTTGATTTACCAATCTCAAGTTATGGTCTTTGACTTAAAGTGTCTTTTTGTTGACTTTTGAAAATGACCTATAATGTTGAAATTGATAACTTTTTGTGAGAGCATTTCTTGGACTTGGAGTGTGAAGATGAGTTGCAGGAAATGTCATCCTCTTCAAAATGAGCTTTGGATGGGATTTTTCTGATGAACCATGAAGAAGTTATGCCTTGGTCAATTTGCAGTTGACTTTTCAACTGTCCAAAAATAGAAACTTTTGCATCTTGAGACTTTTTGAGCCATGCTTTGAGAATCATGATCAAGAATTGATCAAATGATGTTTGTGGCTTCAAAATGATATGTTGACCAAAAATTTTGACTTTTGACTGTCAAATGACCATTTTGCCCCTGCAGTTGACTGTGGAGCATTTAGGGTTTTTGACTGTGCAACTTGATGCTGTGAGTCTTGAAACTTGACATATGGATGCTTGACAATGTATGTAGGCATATGGGACTTGATTGGACCCTTGGAAACCTCAATTTCTTTGCCAGAACCAAAACCCTAATTTTGACTGTGTTAGGAGGCAATTGGATTGTGCAACCCTTGAGAGATTTTGAACCATTTGGAGGTTGATCTTGCCAAATCTTGAAGAATATGGGAGGGCAAATTTTGGGGTACAACAGTTGCCCCTGTTCAATCTTCTTAGAACTGAGGATGTAGATTGACTGGCGTGCCTTTCGTAATCCGAAGGTGGAAGATGATTGAACACTAGAGTGCCCAGAAATTTGCACTCACATAGTAGAATGTCAGCAGTGTGATGTCGGGAATGGGCTTATAGATGCCATTTGGAGACTGATGGATAGGAGGATGGGCTTATAGATGCCATCTGGAAGTGTGACAGAACCTTGTCGGGAATGGGCTTATAGATGCCATTTGGAGACTATCGGTATGTGGATGGGCTTATGGATGCCATCTAGGTGTCGATCGCGTAAGAGATTCCTTAGCGAGAACTTGCGTACCTGAGAAAGAAAGATAATTACCTGGCCTGTTATAGGAGTTGATATTCAAACTTGTAAGTGCCTTCGTTTAGGATTGGCTCATTTCTTGTAAAACAAATAGTAACAACAAAAATGTAATGTAATGTACAATAAGAACAACCTGAAAAATCCTATTGCCTAAACATGTTGTGTTGAATTAAATCAACATCTGGAACAAAATGTCTCAAGAGATGTCATAACATCATACCAGACATCAAGCTACTGAACTGTCAAGTCTGATGCAGTTCTGTTCCTGAAGTTATGCAGAATATTCTGCCAAATAGAATGCATAATAAGTAGCGAAAATTGAAGGCATATGTGGAGCCCTAGAAGATTCAATCAGAAGCTAAGGATAAGGAGAAAAGCTCGATTGAAGACCTAACTTACAGCAGAAGTTTTCTGCTTACTTTATGCAGGTCGTTAAAGCTGCATTGTTGTCATATGAAGGCCCAAATCCAGTTGGGTAAAAAGTGTTATAAATAGAAGTATTGTAACCTAATTTAAGCAGGTCGGGTATTGACAAGAGGTGATGATTTAGGGCTAGTTTTGTTGTGAACCACCCGGGCTGTGGGATGGTCACCATACTCCTTGAAACCTGTAGGTTAGAGGATGTATGCATTGTACTTGATTGAAGCTTTTAAGCATGATCAAGATGTGTAACGGAAGTGTATCTTCTGAACAGTTTATGTACTGTAGAAAGTTATCACTGCGGTGATCGAGGGGGAGTGAGAGGGGTCTCATATCTAGGATTGGATCTTAGGTAAAAGTGTCATTGGGTAGTGATTAAGTGAGAAGGCTGTCAACGGGTGTGTTGACTGTAGGGTCTTTGAATTGATACTACTGATAGTGAACTTTATCCCTGGCTTGGAAGCCTCCAGATGTAGGTTGGTTGAACCGAACTGGGTGAACAACTTTGTGTGTTATTTACTTTCTGTATTGGTTTGATGTCACAGCATTCCTCACGACATCAACGTATATGATTAACCTTAACTGTTCTGAATATCAGTAAATCAGAACCTGCGTTTGTCAAAAGGTGTTGCAGGCTCTAGTATGATAGTTCAGTGACTGTTGAAGAACAGATATCAAAAGTACAGCCTATTCTACCTGTACAGCGCTTAATGTCAGATCAGATGTCTTAACATTCCATTAGACATCCTGAGTCTGAGACATACCAGGAATTTCAATTGGTATCAGAGCAGGCATCCTGTCTGTCTCTGGATGAGATCCATGGGGGATACTTTCCGGTTGTGTACAAGGTAGAATATTGTCTGAACCAGTAGTGTTCATTTTGTTTGGTCCCTAGGAGTGGAGGATGGACCAATTTGGGAGAAACTAGATCAGCTATGTTGAAGGAAGATGAAAGTGTTTGAACAAAATCAAAGACCTCATGCGGGAGTGAAGATTTTGGAGTGCATTGTTCAACTTGTATTCAGCACAGAGAAGAACATTATCAAAACCTTCATGCGGGAGTGAAGATATTGATAAGGCATCATATGTGTTTATAAAGCTTTCTTTTAACAGGGCTGTAGAGTTGGGCCTAGAAAGTTGCTTGGTGAAGAAGCAAACAACTTGTAGGATTGATTTATTTTCAATCCTTATGTGTCATGCTTGCTATATAAGTTCTGGTGAAGTACTGCTATTCCGCTGCATAGCTTCTGATACAACCCCTGAAGTGAAAGAAGAACTCTAGGGTTATTATTTTCAACAGAATTTTGTTGATGAGTATCAATTGATCAATGATTCTCATATACATCTGCAAGATGCTTGAAGACCTTGAAGATTATCAAGGATGATGTGGATGTTAGAACATCATGCAACTGCCAGTTGAAGAACAGATGGTCTGGGTGCTAAACACATGTAATGTGAGTACATATGTTTGGAACCTACTCCTGATCTGGAAGAGGAGACATCTGTTTTGAAACAATTGATCAGGACACGATCAACAGGTCATCTACTCCAGTTGTGAGTTTAAGGGAGTATATGTGCTGAGCTAAATGCACTTAAAAGGACTTTAAAGCTGTGATTTCTAGGTTTCTCCTCATGTGATGGATGATGGAACATCATTTCTGTGTCTTCAGCCAAGTAAATATGCTTAGCAAGCATGAAGAAGTAATTAGTCAGGATCCTCTAGTGTGATTAGATAATTCCAACTGAATAAATGATGGAAGCAGAATCTTTATGTGATAAATATGTGGAAATCAGAATCAAAAGTTCTAAAGCTTGTGATGATAAAGGATGTACAACATCACAACTGTTGAAGACATCAGTTGTTGGGGGAAAGACAGATAAGTTCCAGATTTAGTGAACATCCTCATGATTGATAATGAAGTTTCTTCTAGTACAAGTTACAGAATGTGGCAACCTGAAACTTGTACAGCAAGCAAACTAAGGACTCTTAATTTGAAACCTGTGGCAAATTCCAAATAAAGAGTACTTACTATGTGTCTAAAGTAAAGAGCTCAACACTGTATCCATAAAGAGGGAAGTTGGATAACATTTTGTTTAGAGGGAGTAGTGTGATCAAGCTGATGTGAAAGGGAGTTCATCGTACCTTGTTCTATAAGATGCTTGAGTTTATTTCTCATGATCTTAGTGATTTCCTAGGAGGATAGGAATAGAACAGGTTATGTCTACCAATCACATAAACTGCAGCATGTGAAGGAGAATTCACTTAATTCTCTACAAAGATCTGAGCTGAGTTTCAGGGGGAGTCCTTAACCTGAAGATCTTGGAAGACATGTCATACAAAATGTCTTGACATCCTGGACCAAAGTCAAATGGTGGATATCTACACTTTGACAAGTCATCCCCATCACCTAGGATGAACTTGTTAGTTGTATGTAGCAAGGAGGAGTTATCTTCAAAAGATCATGGGTTCCTGAGAAGATCCTCTTTTTACTTAAAGTTCATTTATATGGTGTCCTTACATAATAGAACAACTTGGTCTGCTCTTGTCTACAGGAGTATGGTACGATTAAGGGTCAGCAGACAAGGTGAAGGTGATACATGCTAGTTGCTGCATGGTTATGTGGTTGTTGTGGGTCTGATCATAAAGGATGTAAGAAAAGTGTGCTTTGATTGCTTTGGATGTTCATCCAAAACCATAGTATAAGCCAGGCTCATATGGTTGAGATCAATGTCAGATCTGATGTTGCAACATCATCTCAAACGACGGGCCGCTTCAGCAAAGGAAGCTTGTAAGGACCAGTTGGTTTTTCATGCATGGAGCAGAAGATTGTTAGAATAATTATCCTACCTTGAGAAGATGGCATAATCTAACTAATAATGAATACTTTGACGGGAGACTAAGTATTCATTAGGATCTTGCATAAAGATATATATAAGCACTTTGATGGGAGACTAAGTGTTTGTAGAATATGCATGCAAGGCTGTATTCTGAACCTATTTCTCAGAACTTGGTAGAGAGTTTATTTCTCTCTAAGAGTATTCTGGTGAGTAATCATACCTTTCTTATGGGGAATATAAAAGGGCATCAATCCCCTGGATGTTAACTTCAGAACCCAAGCAGAAGTCTGTGGCAGAGACTTGGGACTGTGAATCTTAATATTCTAGTGTGACAGTTCTATTGTTGGTTTGGAATAAGTAGATTCTACTTGTGTTTAAAAGTAGTATGCTTAACAATGCATAACTACTGTTGTGGTCTGAAGAATTTACTAGTATTAGCAACTACTAGTAAATATATTATACAGAAGGATGACATGATCAAAGGATAATCCTTCTAGAAAGTCTGAATCTTAGTAAAGCTTTTAAGCACACTAAGAAGGTTGGAGGTTGGTTTCAGACTATGGCTACATGATTTCTCAGCCATGCAGAGAGTCATGAATCAGAGATGTCCTTACTGTTCTAAGACCAGTTCAGGGTGCTTGAAGTTACCACCTCAGAGCTAGTGCTACTGGTTTCCACGCTACGGTTTTGATTGGCATTAACAAGTGGAGTCACTGAGTGTTACACTCTCCCCAATTACAATATACATTGAAGGGAGACTTTGTATGGGTATTGTTGGACTTAATCTAAAGATCAGAAGTCAGAAGAGGACGGTGGTATGCTGACATTGTGAACTTCTAAGTGAAGTCATGAATAATGTCTCAACATCAGGAGATTGAAGAATTGCTCGTGTTATCTGTCTGGGTTTAGGAAGAAAATCTCAGAGATTCTTAAAAATCTCAGAAGTGGCAGTTTTGATACTTTTGGAGCAATTTGGAAGATTCAGATCTTGTCAATAACAACTTGATCTGGTAAATCAGAAATCTGATATATTCAGCATATGTTCAAGGGGTTCTTTTACTACAAGAAATTGAAGTGGCATCTAAATTTTGTGTATTAGAACTAATCTGTGATGTCTTGTGAAGCATTTTGGAGTCTTCTGGTTTATTCCCTCCTTCCTTATTTTGCTGTCTGGAAGAAGGTAGAAAGTAATTGTGGTGGATCTCAGCAACACTTAAGAAAGCATGATTGATGGCCATGCTTAATGCTACTAGTCTCTTGCTACTGGCTGTTTAAATTGTCCTTCTCTGTGCCTAACTGAGAGAAGTAAAAAGAAGGCTGCGGTTGTTGAAGAATATCTAAGTAAGTGTCATGACATTACCAACGACATTGCAACCTTGGGGAAATCAAGAAGAATACGTGGAAAATAACTTCACCATGTAATTGTAGCTATTCAGGAGCTATATTTGGTATTCTGTTTCCCAAAAGAATCTTCAACCTTAAAAGTCGGTCAAAGGCTGATTTTATTCAGGAATTGCTTTGACCTAAACTTATGCATGTATTAGGACTGGTTCTTTTGGCAGAAACAAACAAATACGTCTAAATTTCATGCACAGTCAGTCTGAAACATGCAACAACTTTAACAGGTATCTTTGACCAAGATTTTATATTGCCATCTTCTTGAACCTGTTATCTCCCTATATAACCTCCTGTCACACATGTTTTTCTCTCACAACCATCATGGGGTTTGTACGGATCTGGGAAAACTGTTCTTGGATCTGGTTTTGTGAGGGCTTTCTTTGTCAATTTTTGGCCAAAAAGGGGGAGAAAGGAGTAAAGGAGTACTGTTACGGTTTGACATTGTCCTCGTTGCAGCAGCTACTCAAAATGTTGATCACAAAGACTTGTCACAAATTCAGCAGAAATTCAAATGGCATGAATTTCTTTGTGACTTGTGATCTGAGTTATGAACACAGTTGTGACCTGTGTTCTGAGTTACAAGGGAGATATTCTGGTCACTCCTTAAAGGTTCTCTGATGCCTCTGAAAGGATAGTTTATCTCCCACGGTCCTCTTTTTCCACCACCAGTGACAACAAAAGAGGTGCATCCTCTTCCTCCTGTGCTTCAAGAGGTCCTGGATGGTTAGTGTGGCTACAACCAAAGATGTCAAGATCAATGTCAAGACATTCTTCTGTGTGTATCCTGAACACTTGTATTTTTTATTGTTGTATTTGTTTTAGCCAAAATTTTCCAAAGGGGGAGATTGTAAGTGCCTTCGTTTAGGATTGGCTCATTTCTTGTAAAACAAATAGTAACAACAAAAATGTAATGTAATGTACAATAAGAACAGCCTGAAAAATCCTATTGCCTAAACATGTTGTGTTGAATTAAATCAACATCTGGAACAAAATGTCTCAAGAGATGTCATAACATCATACCAGACATCAAGCTACTGAACTGTCAAGTCTGATGCAGTTCTGTTCCTGAAGTTATGCAGAATATTCTGCCAAATAGAATGCATAACAAGTAGCGAAAATTGAAGGCATATGTGGAGCCCTAGAAGATTCAATCAGAAGCTAAGGATAAGGAGAAAAGCTCGATTGAAGACCTAACTTACAGCAGAAGTTTTCTGCTTACTTTATGCAGGTCGTTAAAGCTGCATTGCTGTCATATGAAGGCCCAAATCCAGTTGGGTAAAAAGTGTTATAAATAGAAGTATTGTAACCTAATTTAAGCAGGTCGGGTATTGACAAGAGGTGATGATTTAGGGCTAGTTTTGTTGTGAACCACCCGGGCTGTGGGATGGTCACCATACTCCTTGAAACCTGTAGGTTAGAGGATGTATGCATTGTACTTGATTGAAGCTTTTAAGCATGATCAAGATGTGTAACGGAAGTGTATCTTCTGAACAGTTTATGTACTGTAGAAAGTTATCACTGCGGTGATCGAGGGGGAGTGAGAGGGGTCTCATATCTAGGATTGGATCTTAGGTAAAAGTGTCATTGGGTAGTGATTAAGTGAGAAGGCTGTCAACGGGTGTGTTGACTGTAGGGTCTTTGAATTGATACTACTGATAGTGAACTTTATCCCTGGCTTGGAAGCCTCCAGATGTAGGTTGGTTGAACCGAACTGGGTGAACAACTCTGTGTGTTATTTACTTTCTGTATTGGTTTGATGTCACAGCATTCCTCACGACATCAACGTATATGATTAACCTTAACTGTTCTGAATATCAGTAAATCAGAACCTGCGTTTGTCAAAAGGTGTTGCAGGCTCTGGTATGATAGTTCAGTGACTGTTGAAGAACAGATATCAAAAGTACAGCCTATTCTACCTGTACAGCGCTTAATGTCAGATCAGATGTCTTAACATTCCATTAGACATCCTGAGTCTGAGACATACCAGGAATTTAAAAACTCTTTATGTAGATGTGCCCTGGCTAGATACAGGTATCGAATCTTTAAATTCTTCAGACGTGCCCTGGCAAGATACAGGAATCGAGTCCGGAGAATAGTCGTCAACAGATACACCCTGGCAAGATACAGGAATCGGATCTTCAAACTCTTCAGACGTGCCCTGGCAGGATACAGGAATCGAGTTTGGAATTAGTCGTCAACAGATACACCCTGGCAAGATACAGGAATCGGATCTTCGAACTCTTCAGACGTGCCCTGGCAAGATACAGGAATCGAATCTGGAATATAGTCGTCAACAGATACACCCTGGCAAGATACAGGAATCGGATCTTCGAACTCTTCAGACGTGCCCTGGCAAGATACAACAATCGAGTCTGGAATTAGTCGTCAACAGATACACCCTGGCAAGATACAGGAATCGGATCTTCAAACTCTTCAGACGTGCCCTAGCAGGATACAGGAATCGAGTCTGGAATATAGTCGTCAACAGATACACCCTGGCAAGATACAGGAATCGGATCTTCGAACTCTTCAGACGTGCCCTGGCAAGATACAGGAATCGAGCCTGGAATTATTCGTCAACAGATACACCCTGGAAAGATACAGGAATCGGATCTTCAAACTCTTCAAACGTGCCCTGGCAGGATACAGGAATCGAGTCTGGAATTAGTCGTCAACAGATACACCCTGGCAAGATACAGGAATCGGATCTTCAAACTCTTCAGACGTGCCCTGGCAGGATACAGGAATCGATTCTGGAAAATAGTCGTCAACAGATACACCTTGGCAAGATACAGGAATCAGATCTTCAAACTCTTCAGATGTGCCCTGGCAGGATACAGGAATCGAGTTCGGAATTGATCGCTCACAGACATGCCCTGGCTAGATACAGGTATCGAATCTGGAATTGCGACAGTTGATAGTAATTATCTTTGGATTGACCTTTGTCCTGGAAAGACAAAACGTTAGTTGTATGCAATGTCATGATGTATAACATGCATGATGTTCTCAGAATAAATGAGATTGTATGTATGTGCATGCTATAATGTATGAAGATGTGATATTTATGAATGTATGTTTTTGTCTTAGGGAAATAAACCCTTGACAAATGTCGGGAAGTTGAATCCTGGGCTGATGCGGAAGAGTAGAGCTTTTTGTTTCCGCTGGGGGTGATGGTTGCAAGAATACCGGTAGGAGAAGATGACTCCGTTGGGGAATAAACTTGGCGAATAGATTACTCTGCGGGGAATGCTCTGTGGGGAAGAGATGTACTTTGCTGAGGTTGATGATAACTCCGCTGGGGATACCATTGTTGAGCTCCGTTGGAAGATTTGATGAACTCCGCTGGGGAATAGGAAGAGCTTCGCCGAGGACGATCTTTCCGCGGTTTTTAGCTGAGGATAACCCAGTTATAAGCTATGGTGGAGCATAACCTTTGAATAAAGCCGGGGAGAAGCTTTCGTACTCTGCGGAGGATAAGCTTCCAGAATCTACTGGGGATAAGCTTCAAGACCTGCTGGGGAGATTGATTGAACTCTCCTGGGGAGACTTTTCAGATTGGACTGGGGAAGGGCTCCCTTGGATGTCTGGTATACCGCCGGGGAACAATCTTAGATCAAGATTGCCGGGGATGCTTGTTAGGAACATCTGTATACTCTGTTGGGGAATATTGAGATCTGCTGGGGATATCCAACTTCCTTAAGGCTGACTGAGTATAACTCTGCTCGGGGAGAATATTGCTGACTTGCTGGAGATATTGCTCCTTTGTTAGGGTTGATGAGAGACTCACTCCTTGGGGAGAATTGTAGAATCTTGTCTTACTCGGCGGGGAGTGAAGGTATCTGGGTTACATTCTTCAGCCGAACTTACCTTGGTACCTTGGTGGACAGAGCAATTAGACTGCTTAGACAACTCATTATTGCCCCTGTTTCTGATGTTTCCTGTAACTAATCCTTTGTTTCGCATGCAAATATTTATGAGTTAGCAATTAATGTCAAATGCATATATCACAAATTGAACATTGGACGTTCTTTGCAAAACAAAACAGAAAAAGAAAAGCAATTGGAAATTGGTCTGAAAAGTGAATTTGTATTGATTTTTTTTTTAATTTGCCTGTAAATAGGCGTTTATGTACAAGAGGCTGACGTCCTAGTAAGAGAACGCCGCCGAACAACAGAGTTTATACAATTTGTACAAAGGAAAACAAAACGGCTATGTGAAGAAAGATAATCCCACTGGGTTCCAACTCTGATACCGCCTTTATATCTTCGAGCGTCTCATCACTTGGCTGCTCAGTTGAAGATGAAGCTGGTTGATCGATGCCGTCTGAACTTGACAGTTGATACCGGATTCTGGATGCAAGGTGATCCAATGAGACATAGTATTACGCTTTAATCCCTAACTTTTGCCTGGACCGCCCTTTCGGGTTTTTAGTCCACCGGGATACCCATTTTTGCCCAAGCCGCCTTTTCAGGTTTTCGACTTGCCGGGTGTACAGATTTTTTTTATTTCATCCCTCATTTTGCCCGAACCCTTTTGGTTCGCCGGGAAGCCCTAATTTTTGCCTAGGTATGTCAACCTAGCGGGTCTTTTATCATGCGTAGTATCTTTTTACTATGTCTGCATTGGCGGGGTGAGGAAGGTCGTCACCATCCATGGTGGTTAGAATCATGGCTCCTCCTGAGAACACATGTTTAACCACAAATGGCCCTTCGTACGTAGGGGTCCATTTTCCCCTGGGATCACTTTGAGGAAGAATGATGCGTTTGATTACCAGGTCCCCAACTTGATACTCTTGTGGTCTAACTTTCTTGTTAAATGCCCTGATCATCCGTTTTTGATACGTTTGACCGTGACAAATAGCAGTGAGTCTCTTTTCGTCAATTAAGTTTAATTGATCAAGTCGAGTCTGGATCCAGTCATCTTCGCTCAAGCCTGGATCCTTCATTATCCGGAGAGAGGGTATTTGGACTTCAATTGGCAAGACTGCCTCCATGCCGTAGACCAAGGAAAAGGGAGTTGCCCCGATTGACGTTCTTGCTGAGGTACGGTACCCGTGAAGAGCAAACGGTAACATCTCGTGCCAATCTTTGTACGTCACTGTCATCTTCTGCACAATCTTTTTGATATTCTTATTTGCCGCTTCTACAGCCCCATTCATCTTCGACCGGTAGGGAGAAGAGTTGTGGTGCTGTATCTTGAATTGCTCGCAGAGCTCAGTGATCATCTTGTTGTTAAGATTGGTACCATTGTCCATAATGATCCTTTCCGGGACGCCGTATCGACAAATCAGATTATGCCGAATGAACCGTGCCACGACGTTCTTGGTTACCGTAGCATAGGAAGCTGCTTCAACCCATTTTCTGAAGTAATCGATCGCTACCAGGATGAAGCGATGCCCGTTAGATGCCGTAGGTTTGATCTCGCCGATCATATCAATGCCCCACATTGCAAAAGGCCAAGGTGCTGTCAAGACATTCAGAGGGACTGGAGGAACGTGCACCTTATCTGCGTAAATCTGGCACTTATGACACGTCCGAGAATATTGGTAACAGTCGGCTTCCATTGTGGACCAGAAATATCCTGCCCGAAGAATTTTCTTTGCCATGGTGTGTCCACTGGAGTGTATTCCGAAGGTACCTTCATGTAGTTCTGCCATGATTCTTTCTGCTTCATCTTTATCCACACAACGCCGTAAGGTCGAATCATGGTTTCGCTTGTATAGAATGCCATTGCTGAGGAAGAACTTTGCAGCGAACCTTCTCAGAAACTTTTTGTCATTGACAGATGCACCTTCAGGGTATTCTTGAGCTTCCAAGTACCTCTTCACCTCATGGTACCAAGGTTTTTCAGTTACTATCTCAGCCTCAAGATCATAACAATATGCTGGTTCGTCCAGTTTCCAGATAATGATCCGGGGAGCCTCATTGTCCCATTTGACCTTGAACATAGAAGACATCGTAGCCAGTGCATCCGCCAACTGATTCTCCTCTCGTGGGAAGTGTTCAAAAGTTATCTCTGTGAAATGGGTGATCAATGTCAACACACATTCTTTGTAAGGAATAAGATTCGGATGTTTCGTATCCCACTCGCCTTTGATCTAATTGATCACGAGAGCGGAATCTCCGAAGACACTCAGAAACTTGATCCTTAAATCAATTGCAGCTTGAAGACCCATGATGCATGCCTCATACTCCGCCATGTTGTTGGTGCAATTGAAACATAGCCGGGAAGTAAGTGGAGTATGAGTGCCTTTTGGGGATATGATCACAGCGCCGATACCATTACCCAAAGCGTTGGAGGCTCCATCAAAGTGCATAGACCATCAGGATCCTTCCTCAGGTCCTTCATCCGGTCCAGGTACTTCACAATCAGTCACTACCATGATACTCTCGTCAGGAAATTCAAAGTTCATTGACTGGTAGTCGTCTACTGCCTGGTGTGCCAAATGGTCTGCCAATACACTTCCTTTGATAGCTTTCTGAGTCGTGTACTGGATGTTGTATTCTGTCAAGATCATCTGCCATCTTGCTATTCTTCCAGACAGAGCAGGCTTTTCGAATATGTACTTTATCGGATCCATCTTTGAAATCAATAGAGTAGTGTGAGTCAGCATATACTGTCTCAGCCGGCGAGCAGCCCATACCAAAGCGCAACAAGCTTTCTCGAGCAGTGAGTATCGGGTCTCACAGTCGGTAAACTTTTTGCTAAGGTAATAAATGGCATGCTCTTTTAGGCCAGACTCGTCATGCTGCCCCAGCACACACCCCATTGAGCTGTCAAGTACTGTCAGGTATAGTATTAGAGGTCTCCCTTCAACCGGTGGCATAAGGATGGGTGGTTCTTGGAGATACTCTTTGATTCTGTCGAAAGCGGCCTGACATTCATCGTTCCAACATACTACCTGATCTTTCTTCAACAGCTTGAAGATTGGTTCACAGGTAGCAGTTAGATGCGAGATGAATCGGGCAATGTAATTCAGACGTCCTAGAAAGCCTCTGACTTCTTTCTCTGTCTTGGGAACTGGCATCTCTTGTATGGCTTTAACCTTGGCAGGTTCCACTTGAATACCTTTGTCACTCACGACGAAGCCTAGCAGCTTTCCAGATCTTACCCCGAAGGTGCACTTGTTTGGGTTCAGCCTTAGCTTGTACAACTTCAGACGGTCAAACAGCTTCTGCAGATGGTCAAGGTGTTCCTCCTCAGTTTGGGACCTTGCAATCATATCATCGACGTACACTTCAATCTCATGATGGATCATGTCATGAAATAAAGCAACCATGGCACGTTGGTAGGTTGCCCCAACATTTTTCAACCCGAACGGCATGACCTTGTAACAGAAGGTGCCCCACTGAGTAACAAAGGTAGTCTTTTCCATGTCTTTAGGAGCCATCTTGATCTGATTATAACCTGAAAAACCGTCCATGAAGGAGAACACCTTATGTTGAGCAGTATTGTCAACCAGAACGTCGATGTGAGGCAGAGGGAAGTCATCCTTCGGGCTGGCCCTGTTCAAGTCCCTGTAATCAACGCACATTCGGACCTTACCATCTTTCTTCGGCACCGGAACCACGTTGGCAACCCACTGAGGGTAAGAAGTCACTGCTAGAAACCCGGCATCAAACTGTTTCATAACCTCAGCTTTGATCTTCTCGGACATCTCTGGACGCATACGGCGGACCTTTTGCTTTACCGGAGGGCATTCTTCCTTTGTAGGCAGGTGATGAACCACAATGTCAGTATCCAACCCAGGCATGTCTTCGTAGGACCAGGCAAAGTTTTCCACATAATCATGCAACATCTGAATCAACCGTTGTTTCACGCTGAGCTCTAGATTAGCACCAATCTTGACTTCCCTTCTGTCTGTCTCCGTACCCAGATTTACCGTTTCCACTGGCTCTTCATGTGGCTGAATGGCCCTCTCTTCTTGGAGTAACAGTCTTGCAAGCTCGCCAGGCACTTCGCAATCATCTTCACCTTCGTCTTCGACTAAGTTGATCGGATTTTCGAAGTCATAACTGGCAGTAGCAGAGTCGTTACCAGTGAGATCCAGAGTGGATTGAAACCTGTATGGGTGAGTGTATATAAATACAGCTGTTTTGCAATATATAGAGAAAGAAAGAAAGGGAGCACAAGATTTGAAATGCGAAAAACGTCCAATGTCTTTATTCATGATATATGGAAATGACAAGTAATAAGCCCTCACAAATGAAGCCAACGGTGCCCCGGGTAAGACACTGGGCCATAAAGTTTCAATTTATTGTTTATTACAAATTAAGAAACAAAGGAATTCATTACTGCGTAACAAAAATAACAGGTATGTGGTCTTTTGCAGTCCAATTGTTCAGTCCACCGTCGGTCGTCAGGTAGATCCAGCTATCAAACTCTGATTCCTCTGCATCGCCTTCAATATCATTCACTCCCGGGTTGGTGATGAACACGAGAGATCTTCCGATCCTTGCTTTGCGTACAGCCTTCTGAGCCTCTGCAGTAAAACCCAGCCCAAACTTGTCAGTCTTAGGAGTAAAATCAGGGAGCCTGTCCCAGTTAGCACATTCACCTTTCTCAATTACAGCCCGGGCGTCCTTCAAGGAAGCCATCTTCAAAGGAAAGTCTTCTTCAATCACGGTTTCTGCTGACGCCAATGTTGGAGGTACCTCTTCAAAATGTTGAAAGGGGGTTTCAATAAACTCCCCGTCCATCTCTATATACCGGAATGAGTTCAGATGACTAACCATGTATTCTTCCTCCCCCTGCACTGTAACAATCTTCCCTCTGACAGAGTATTTGAGCTTTTGGTGTAGAGTGGAGGTCATAGCCCCAGCCTTGTGAATCCAAGGTCGACCCAGTAAACAGGAATAGGACGGACGAATGTCCATCACATAGAACGTTGAATCAAAGACTTGGGAACCAACCCGGATCGGAATGTCCACTTCACCATGTACCATCCTCTTCGACCCGTCAAAGGCTCGGACAACGATGTTACTAGGCTTCAACTCCAAACCCTCACAATCCAACCTGTCTAAGGCCTTCTTGGGCAATACATTCAGTGACGAACCGGTGTCTACCAACACGTGTGCAAGAGTAGTGCCCCTGCATTCAATGGAGACATGCAGGGCATCATTGTGGTTCTTTCCCTTGGCGGTCAGATCAGCATCAGAGAAACCCAACCCATTGTCAGCGGTGAAGTTGGCCACACAATCAGTGAATTGATCAGCAGACGTCTCTTGTGGCACATGAGCCGTCTTCAGAAATGAAATCAGGGCCTTGGCATGGGCCTCTGAGCACAACAACAATGATAGCATAGAGATCTTGGAGGGGGTATGCCCCAGCTGCTCAACGACGTTGAAGTCGCTCTTCTTGATTATCTTAAGAATTTCCTCCATCTCTTGCTGGGAGGCTTCAACATTAACAGTCTTTGGTGCCTCCATCTGGGCAGGCACATCAGCAATCCCTTTGCCCCGAGTGTCAGATGACTCGGCAGCAGGGGTAGAAACTTGATCAGGAGGGGACACAGGTGTACTTGTAGGCGTGATGATAAGAGGTCTTCGGATAGCTGGTGGCGCAATGTCAGGCGAGAAGAGCCTGCCACTGCGAGTAACTTTAGCGGGACCGGTGATGTTACTGATACCGGTACTGGTGTTGAACTCCTGCTTTACTCCAAGTACATACACATCTGCCCCATAGTGCCATGGGACAGCCTTGTCAGATTTATAGGGGAGGGGCACCGGAACAGTAATGATAATAGGTGCAACAGACATGATTTTGACTGGCTTCCTCGGAGGAGCCTTGGTAGGATTGTTGAAGATGGTGACAACAGATACTTCTGCAGTAGGAACAAAAGGAACATCGGTCTTCTTGAATAAGATTTCTTTGCTATCCATCAGGCTTTGGATGCCTGACTTCAGCAACGGACAACCAGTAGGGGAAACAGCACACAGAAGGCAACCTTTGCTACAACCCGGCAATAAACCGGCCAGCAACAGGTTCCTTTTGACAGTCAATAAAGGGGTAGCCACATCATCCACAGAAACTTCATACAGGTCTTCCTCAATAGCATTTACTCCATGCTGGGGCATAGGAGCAGTCACAACGTTGGGCCTTTCGGGCGCCTCAAACTGTATTTCCTTCGCATCAATAAGGTCCTGAACCTTATTTCTCAGGGCCCAGCAATCATCAGTAGAATGCCCCGGGCTATCAGAGTGATAAGCACAGCGGGCATTGGGATTATACTTCGGAGAGGTTGTGTTCACCACCTTCGGAGCTTCTCTGACGGTCACCAGGTTGGTCGATAGCAATTGCGGCAAGATCTGTGACAAGGTCATACTAAGCCGAGTATATTCTCTTCTGGGTCTCTCACCCCTTGGTTGGTTAGGTTGCCGAGGAGCGGCAGCAGGCTTTGCAATTACCACCGCGTTGACAGCTTGGCGGCGTTCTGGTTTGTTTTGCCTCCTAGGCCCATACACAGCACTGGCTTCCTCTTTGAAAGGCTTTTTCTCAGAACTTGAGGGCGCACCTTTCTGTATCTTCCCTGATTTCAAACCAGCCTCTATCCTTTCCCCAGTCAGAATGAGGTCTGTAAACCCTGCAGACGAATTGCCAATGAGATGATTGAAGAACGGCCCGGATAGGGTCCCTAAGAACATGTCCACAAGTTCGCGGTCGGTTAATGGTGGCTGCACCCTGCCAGCCAGGTCCCTCCATTTCTGCGCATACTCTTTAAAACCTTCTCCCGATCCTAGCGACATACCCTGGAGTTGGGTACGTGTAGGAGCGAGGTCGGCATTATACTGATACTGCTTGTAAAAAGCAGTAGCCAAGTCCTCCCAGTTACGAACCTTGGTTCCATCCAGCTGATAGAACCATTCGAGATGAGTCCCTGAAAGACTCTCCTGGAAGAAATGGATCCACAAGTTCCTGTCCACAGTGTACGGCTGGATCTTCTGCACATAAGATCTGAGATGTAGCTTAGGGCAGGACGCCCCGTCATACTTTGCGAAAGATGGTGCTTTGAACTTGTGTGGGATCACCACACCAGAAGATAGACCCAAGTCTCCAAAATCCAACCCAGACACTTGTTGAATTTCCATGGCATTCAGGCGATCCTCTAACTTCTTGTACTTGTCTTCAGCTGGAGGGTATTGCTCCTCATTGTAATCAGTCTCGTTGTCAGAGACCACCGGACTAGGAACCCTTCCCCCCTGGGGACTGCCTTTCCCTACTGTGATCGGTGGATCTGGAACTGACTGTTTAACGCTGGTTCGCGAAATGTCACGGAAGCAAGAGTCGCCACCGTCTTTTATTTTCTCCAAATGGAAAGGACAAAAGCACAGAAAAATTCCTTATAGAGATTGCTCTCGGTTCGGGAGGTAGGTTATAGAAAGGGAAGGTGTTAGCACCCTTTCTATCCATGGTTATCCATGGGCTCTTAGATACTTGCTCAATGTGTTTTCAAAATTGTTTTGTTTGCTTTTTAATGTGGGTTTAAAAAAGTTTCTTTGAAAAAATTTCAGTTCGACTCGTACGTCAGAGTGTTTGAAAAGTTTGTT
Source organism: Vicia faba (assembly GCA_948472305.1). Classification (NCBI taxonomy): domain Eukaryota; kingdom Viridiplantae; phylum Streptophyta; class Magnoliopsida; order Fabales; family Fabaceae; genus Vicia; species Vicia faba. The sequence goes on from OX451741.1 coordinate 52,062,741, forward strand.
TTGAAAGCTTTTGAAAATGTGTTGGTGTGAAAAGTATGTTTTGATTTTGTTTTGAGATTAGAGCAAGTATCCTTGAGAACCTACCTACCCTAAGGAATTCGTCTGTGTAAATGTCCTTTAAAGTAGTGCCATCCCACCATTGAGAGGTAGGTAGCACCACCGTTGGAGGTGTTCGGGTCAATTCGAATTTGTAGGGACATGGTGATCACCAGAGCAATGGGAAGACACCTTAGAAGCTACCCTCATGCCAGGTTCCCGGATCATGAGGACTTACTAAGACGTCCTCTACTCGACGATCACCTTTCGAGGCAAGGCAACAGTGAGGCGCACCCTAGGGGTGGTGTGTGCGATTTGTGTGTCGTTTTCATTGATATTTGTCTTGTCATGTTCATTGTGATCTACGCTTGATTTTATTATGGCCATGCATTCTTTCATGCTTTTTGTTAACAGTTTAAAAATTTGCGGAAAAGTAAATCTAAAGCTATTACAAATGGCGCGGGTCCACATCGCCAAAATTAAACCGGACCCGATTTGACGGAAAGTAAATAAAGCAAAAGAGATAAAAGTGCGAGAAGTTAAAGTTACAACGCTTTGGGAGAGATACATAATTATTTAAGCAAAATAAAAATAAATACGCGAAATTAAATAATTAAAAATATGGGCGTTGGACCCTTTTGCAAAATATTAAAGTTAACGAGGAATTAAAATTAAAATTAAAAGAAAATGTTTTTTGATATTTTTGTGTTTTTTATGTTTTTTAAGATTTAAAAGAAAAAAGAATTAATTGAAATTAACTAACCCTAATTCTAATGATTTTTTAAGTTTGTTATGAAAATATTAAAATATAACCTAAATTAAACCTAAGTTAATTTATGCACAATTTAATTATGAAAATAAGATAAGTAATATTATTATTATGACAAAAAAGAAAAATTGAAAGGAATAAAATTTATTAAACCTAAATTCTATGTTTTTTTGGATTTTTGGTTATTAAAAGAATTAAAATTAAAACCTATTTAATACTAAATTTATTTACATGCAATTATTTACAAGAAAATATTAGAACAAAATATTTATTATGCTTTTATCTTTTTTGTCTGATTTTTATGAAGTTTTTATATTTTGTAAAAAATAATAATTAACTGAATTAAAATAATAAAGTAAATAAAATAATAGAGATAAAATATAAAAAAAAATGGAGAAGGCAAACCAGGGGGGGTGGAAGTCCCCAAATAGAGGTGTGGCCCAGTAGTTTGAGCCCAATATCCCTCAGGTCCATTGACTTTTCCATCCAGCGTGTACATGCTTTGACCAAGCTTATGATGTACATCCAATCCCAGCCTTTGATTTGGGTTTGTTAGATACGTGGATGGCTAGATGATGAAGGAACATGATGCGCTTCAACGTTGTGCCTGCATGGGAATTTACATGGAAAAATAAGATTGAAATATGCAAGACCTGGGACTTGAACCCAGGTCATGAGGGTTAGTAACAATCACACCTTGCCAGCTGAGCCATTAAGTTCTTTTGATATATTAATAACAAAGAAATAATATGAAAGAAAAACACAGCGTTAGTGGGTCCGCGCGCCACTTTTTTAAACGGACTAACCACTGTGTGACACGAGGTCATCGTCCTCGCGTGTTTCTTTCTTTTTTCTGAAACAAGAACGTATGGCCACGGTTTTCTACGCGTTGCAGAAGGCAGGCTATTGGAAAATAGCGAATAGGGCTATGATGTACATAAATTGATCGCGAATGGTGTTTCCTGTTCGTCCAGGCTCGCTGAGTACAACCATCATGGTTTTTAGGGCTAATTTTACTTGGTCTTAAAAGCCCTAATTTCTCATCCTGAAAACCCTAAAAATCAAGTATGGTATAATCTCATATAGCACAGAAAAACGCAATTAAAGGTGTTGGTTAGCTTCAAAACTTTGTTATGAATATGAATCAAGTAATATATTTCACAAATAACGCATAGAATGGAATGTATGATTATGCAATTTGTTTGATACAGTTCCGGTTCTAGGTACCGATTCTTGGAGTTTTGATGGTGGTTTCTGATTGGAATACACTCAATAGACCTTGAGCAAGCTATATGAATGAGAATTAGGCTTTGAATCGTCCTCCAAAGTGGTTTTCAGTATTTGAGTTTTTAGAGAAAAATTCAATGTTGTAATGGTGTATTCTGCGCAGCTTAGAATGTAGCACGATTAGGTTTGTGTTCCTGGCTTTGTAGTGAAGCTATTAGGTCAACAAAACTCCATCAAATCTCTTGCCATAATGATTTTTGATAATTGATTTTCTAAGGATCTTTTTGAATCTTTTTCACATATTCTTGTGCAAATCATGATCCAATTAGTCCAAATCTTTCCCTATTTAGTTGTACACGAAATCTTGAGTATCAAACATGCATAAAAAGATTGGTTTTGTTAGGTTAAATATTTTTCACATATTTAAATAATTTAAATGAATTAATATAGATAAAAATTCAAATAAATAAATAAAAAATGAGAAAATACTTCCCTTTTGGCCAAGTGGTCGTGCATATGCTTAGAATGATGAATCATGGAAGAAAAATGGGCCCATTAGCAAATTTAGGTCATTTGAAGTAAAGTTGACTTTTCAAAATTCCCAAAAATTTCCCAACTTCCACAAGGCATAACTTGCTCAATTTTTAAGCTTTTCTCATGTTCTTGGACATTTTGGAAAGGTCTGTGAGTCCTCTAACCAATGTCTTTGGTCCCATGTCATTTTGATTTACCAATCTCAAGTTATGGCCTTTGACTTAAAGTCCCTTTTTGTTGACTTTTGAAAATGACCTATAATGTTGAAATTGATAACTTTTTGTGAGAGCATTTCTTGGACTTGAAGTATGAAGATGAGTTGTAGGAAATGTCTTTCTCTTCAAAATGAGCTTTGGATGGGATTTTTCTGATAATCCATGTGAAAGTTATGCCCTGGTCAATTTCAGTTGACTTTTTCAGCTGTCCAAATAAGGAAACTTTTGCATCTTGATGATTTTCTGAGCCAAATTTTGAGAATCATGATCAAGCATTGATCAAATGATGTTTGTGGCTTCAAAATGATATGTTGACCAAAAATTTGAACTTTTGACTGTCAAATGACCATTTTGCCCCTACAGTTGACTGTAGTGCAATCTAGGGTTTTGACTGTGCAATTTTGAGCTGAATGCCTTGAAACTTTGTATGAGGATGCTTGACCATATTTGTAGGCATATGAGACTTGATTGGGCCTTTGAAAACTTCATTCTCTTGATCAGAACACAAACCCTAGTTTTGACTGTGTAGGAGACCTTTGCATTGTGCAACCCTTGGGGAATTTTGTGACTTGGCTTGGCAATTTCTTGGAGAATATGGGAGGGCAAATTTTGGGGTACAACAGTTGCCCCTGTTCAATCTTCTTAGACCTGAGGATGCAGATTGGCTGACGGGCCTTTCGTAGTCCGAGGGTAGAAGATGATTGAACACTAAAGTGCCCAGAAATTTGCGCTCACATAGTAGTGTGATGATGGGAATGGGCTTATAGATGCCATTTGGAGATTGCTGGATAGGATGATGGGCTTATAGATGCCATCTGGATGTTGATCGCGTAAGAGATTCCTTAGCGAGAACCTGCGTACCTGCAAAACAGAAAATGAGTACCTGACACGTTGCAGGAGCTGGTTTTCAGATGCTTGGCATAGGTGTGTCCTGGCTGGTTACAGGAGCTGAGTCTGGAGCTTCAAACAGCGATGAACGAACCAGGGATGGTTACTGTCTTAGCATGAATGGTAAGAGAACCTTGGGTGATTTTAACTTCAACAACGCTCGTTGAGAAAAATCTTGGGTGACTTTAACTTCAACAACGCTCGTTGAGAAAAATCTTGGGTGTCTTCTACTGGGATAAGAATCAGGGAGATCTTAGGGTCGATCTGACTGAACCAGAGGAGGCCTTTGACTGGATAAGCATCAGGAAAATCTTAGGGTCGATTTAACTGAACCGGTCTAGGTCTTGAATTATCTTCAACTGGATAAGCATCGGGGAGATCTTAGGGTCGATCTGACTGAACCAGAGAAGGCCTTTGACTGGATAAGCATCAGGAAAATCTTAGGGTCGATTTAACTGAACCGGTCTAGGTCTTGAAACATCTTCAACTGGATAAGCATCAGGGAGATCTTAGGGTCGATCTGACTGAACCAGAGAAGGCCTTTGACTGGATAAGCATCAGGAAAATCTTAGGGTCGATTTAACTGAACCGGTCTAGGTCTTGAAACATCTTCAACTGGATAAGCATCAGGGAGATCTTAGGGTCGATCTGACTGAACCAGAGAAGGCCTTTGACTGGATAAGCATCAGGAAAATCTTGGGGTCGATTTAACTGAACCGGTCTAGGTCTTGAAACATCTTCAACTGGATAAGCATCAGGGAGATCTTAGGGTCGATCTGACTGAACCAGAGAAGGCCTTTGACTGGATAAGCATCAGGAAAATCTTGGGGTCGATTTAACTGAACCGGTCTAGGTCTTGAAACATCTTCAACTGGATAAGCATCAGGGAGATCTTAGGGTCGATCTGACTGAACCAGAGAAGGCCTTTGACTGGATAAGCATCAGGAAAATCTTAGGGTCGATTTAACTGAACCGGTCTAAGTCTTGAAACGTGATTGAGAATTTCAACTGCATCTTTCCTGAAAGGTAAAGGTCAGTCATATGCAATGCATGATATGGATCAAGCAATGATGTTCTCGATATAAATGAGACTTGTATGATGCAATGCGTTATGCATGCTATAATGATGTATGTGATGTTTTATGTATGTTTTCGTCTAGGAAAGTAAATCCTTGACGGGTGCCGGGAAGTCGTATCCTGGGCTGATATTGAAGGATAGATTTTGCTTCCGCTGGGGATGATAACTGCAAGAATACTGGTAGGAGAAGATGACTCCGTCGCGGAATAAACTTGGCAAATGAATAATTCTGCGGGGATAAAAGATACTCTAGCGATCATGCTGGGAAGCAATACTCTGTGGGAAGAGGGATGCTTTGCTGAGTGTAGATAATAATTTGCTGAGGATACTTGTTGTATTGGGAGTATTGATGGACTTCGCTGGGGATAGGAAAGAACTATGCTGACGACGACCTTTCCGTGGTTTTTGGCTGAGGATAACCCAGTTATATCCTATTAAGGAAATAACTCTTTGAATCAAGCCGGACGACGCGTTCGTGCTTTGTGAGGGGATAAGCTTCCAAAATCTACTGGGGATAAGCTTACTGCTTGGGGATATGACTTCCACCTTTCTTGGGGAACTGGATTGGACTCTCTGGGGAAGTTTTGATATGCTGGGGCAGTAATCCCTTTGAATATTGAGATATTGCCGGGGAACAATCTTTAGGCCAAGACTGCCGGGGATGCTTGTTAAGAATATATGCTGCTGCTGGGGGAGTATTGAGATCTACTGGAGGATACTCAATTTCCTTAAGATTTGATGATTCTTCTTGGAGAATAGTACACTTTTGTTGGCTCACTCTCTGGGGAATTCAGGTATACTGGTCACGTTCTTTAGCTGAACCTACCTTGGTACCTTGGAGGATTGAGCAGTTGGATTGTTTAGACAACTCTTTTATTGCCCCTGTTTCTAGTGTCACCTGCAATTAATTCCTTTGTTTCGTATGCAAATATTTATTGTCAATGCATATATCACAAATTGGACCTTGGACGTTCTTCGCAAAAACAAAACAGAAAAAGAAAAACACTGGGCACGTTTAACTGAAAATATATTTGTATTGATTTTTGAATGGCCTGAAAATAGGCGTTTTGTGTACAAGAGGCTGACGTCCTAGTAAGAGGTACGCCGCCGAACAAGAGAGTTTATACAAATTTTGTACAAAAGAAAATAAAACAGCTGTGTGAAGTATGAATGATCCACTGGGTTTCAACTCTGCTATTGTCTTTATAACTCTGAGCGTCTCATCACTTGATGACCTTGGTTGAAGGTGAAGCTGACTGATCGATGCCGTCTGAACTTGATGCAGATACCGGATTCTGGATGCAAAGTGATCCAATGAGACATAGTATTACGCTTTTATCCCTAATTTTTGCCTGGACCGCCCTTTCGGGTTTTCGGTCCACCGGGATACCCATTTTTGCCCAAGCCGCCTTTTCAGGTTTTCGTCTTGCCGGGTGTACAGATTTTTCATTTTCATCCCTTCATTTTGCCCGAACCCTTTTGGTTCGACGGGAAGCCCTAATTTTTGCCTAGGCATGTCAGCCTAGCGGGTCTTTTTTCATGCGTAGTATTTTTTTACTATGTCTGCATTGGCGGGGTGAGGAAGGTCGTCACCATCCATGTTGGTTAATATCATGGCTCCTCCTGAGAACACATGCTTAACCACAAATGGCCCTTCGTACGTAGGGGTCCATTTGCCCCTTGGATCACTCTGAGGGAGGATGATTCTTTTGATTACCAGATCCCCAACTTGATATTCCTGTGGTCTGACCTTTTTGTTAAATGCCCTGATCATCCGTTTCTGATACGTCTGACCATGACAGATAGCAGCAAGTCTTTTTTCGTCAATGAGGTTGAGTTGATCAAGTCGTGTCTGGATCCAATCATCTTCGCTCAGATTTGCATCCTTCATTATCCGGAGAGAGGGAATTTGCACTTCGATTGGCAAGACTGCCTCCATACCATAAACCAGAGAGAAAGGAGTTGACCCGGTTGACGTCCTAGCCGAGGTACGGTACCCATGCAGAGCGAACGGTAACATCTCGTGCCAATCTTTGTAGGTCACTGTCATCTTCTGCACGATCTTCTTGATGTTCTTATTTGCTGCTTCTACAGCCCCATTCATCTTCGGTCTGTAAGGAGAAGAATTGTGGTGCTGTATCTTGAACTGTTCGCAGAGCTCAGCGATCATCTTATTATTCAGATTGGTACCGTTGTCTGTAATAATCCGCTCAGGGACGCCGTACCGACAAATCAGGTTGTGTCGAATAAACCGTGCCACAACAGTCTTGGTTACCGTAGCATAGGATGCTGCTTCGACCCACTTCGTAAAATAATCAATCGCCACTAGGATGAAGCGATGCCCATTAGATGCCGTAGGTTTAATCTCACCGATCATGTCTATGCCCCACATTGCAAACGGCCAAGGTGCAGTCAGAACATTCAGGGGAACCGGAGGAACATGCACCTTGTCTGCGTAAATCTGGCACTTGTGGCATGTCCTGGAGTGTTGGTAACAATCAGCTTCCATTGTAGACCAGTAATACCCTGCCCGTAGGATTTTCTTAGCCATAGTGTGTCCACTGGAATGTGTACCAAAGGTCCCTTCATGCAGCTCTTCCATGATCCTTTCTGCTTCAGTCTTATCCACACAACGCAGTAAGGTTGAATCATGGTTTCGCTTGTACAAGATGTCGTTGCTAAGGAAGAACTTGGCTGCGAACCTCCTCAGGAATTTCTTATCATTGACAGAGGCACCTTCAGGGTATTCCTGAGCTTCCAGATATCTCTTCACTTCGTGGTACCAAGGCTTCTCAGTTACCAATTCAGTTTCGAGATCACAACAGTATGCCGGTTCGTCCAGTTTCCAGATGATGATTCGGGGAGCCTCATTATCCCATTTGACCTTGAACATTGAAGACATTGTAGCTAACGCGTCCGCTAACTGATTCTCTTCTCTTGGAAAGTGCTCAAAGGTTATCTCGGTGAAGTGGGAAATCAGGGTCAACACACATTCTCTGTAAGGAATCAGGTTTGGATGTTTCGTATCCCACTCTCCTTTGATCTGATTGATCACAAGAGCGGAATCTCCGAAAACACTTAGAAATTTGATCCTTAGGTCGATCGCAGCTTGAAGACCCATGATACACGCCTCATACTCCGCCATGTTGTTGGTACAGTTGAAACACAGCCGGGCAGTGAGTGGAGTATGAGTACCTTGTGGAGATATGATGATGGCGCCGATACCATTTCCCAAAGCATTGGAGGCTCCGTCAAAGTGCATAGACCATCGGGATCCCGGTTCAGGTCCTTCATCTGGTCCAGGTACTTCACAGTCAGTTACAATCATAATGCTTTCATCCGGAAACTCGAAGTTCATGGACTGATAATCATCTACAGCTTGATGTGCTAAGTGGTCTGCCAATACACGTCCCTTGATGGCTTTCTGGGTCGTGTACTGAATGTCGTATTCCGTCAAGATCATTTGCCATCTTGCAATTCTCCCAGACAGAGCAGGCTTTTCGAATATGTACTTTATAGGATCCATCTTTGAGATCAACAAGGTAGTGTGAGTCAGCATATACTGTCTCAGCCGGCGAGCAGCCCATACCAAAGCGCAGCAAGTTTTCTCAAGCAGTGAGTATCGGGTCTCACAGTCGGTAAACTTTTTGCTAAGGTAATAAATGGCATGCTCTTTTCGGCCAGACTCGTCATGCTGCCCCAGCACACACCCCATCGAGTTGTCAAGCACTGTCAGGTATAGTATCAGAGGTCTCCCTTCAACCGGTGGCATAAGGATAGGTGGTTCTTGGAGATACTCTTTAATCTTGTCAAAAGCAGCCTGACATTCATCGTTCCAACGTACTACCTGATCTTTCTTCAACGGCTTGAAGATTGGCTCACAAGTAGCAGTCAGATGTGAGATGAAGCGAGCAATGTAATTCAGGCGTCCTAAAAAGCCTCTGACTTCCTTCTCTGTCTTAGGAATTGGCATCTCTTGAATAGCTTTGACCTTAGCAGGGTCCACTTGAATTCCTTTGTCACTGACCACGAAACCTAGCAACTTCCCAGATCTTACCCCGAAGGTGCACTTGTTCGGGTTCAATCTCAGCTTGTACAGTTTCAACCGGTCAAACAACTTCTGCAGATGATCTAGGTGCTCTTCCTCAGTCTGGGACCTAGCGATCATGTCGTCAACATACACTTCTATCTCATGATGGATCATGTCATGAAATAAGGCGACCATGGCACGTTGGTAGGTTGCCCCAGCGTTCTTCAACCCGAATGGCATGACCTTGTAACAGAAGGTGCCCCACTGGGTAACAAATGTAGTCTTTTCCATGTCTTCAGGTGCCATCTTAATCTGATTGTAACCTGAAAAGCCATCCATGAAAGAGAACACCTTATGCTGAGCTGTATTATCAACAAGGACATCAATGTGAGGTAAGGGGAAGTCATCCTTGGGGCTGGCCCTGTTCAGATCCCTGTAATCGACGCACATTCTGACCTTACCGTCCTTCTTAGGTACCGGCACCACATTAGCAACCCACTGAGGGTAAGAAGTCACTGCAAGAAACCCAGCATCAAACTGTTTCATGACCTCGGCTTTAATCTTTTCAGACATCTCTGGACGCATCCGACGGACCTTTTGCTTAACTGGATGACAGTCTTCCTTAGTCGGCAAATGATGGACCACGATATCGGTATCCAACCCGGGCATGTCTTCGTAGGACCAAGCAAAGATCTCCATATAATCATGTAACATCTTGGTTAACCGTTGCTTCACGCTGAGCTCTAGGTTGGCACCAATCTTTACCTCTCTCCTGTCTGCTTCAGTACCCAGGTTTATTGTTTCCACTGGCTCTTCATGGGGTTGAATTGCCCTCTCTTCCTGAAGCAACAGTCTTGCAAGCTCGCCAGGAACTTCGCAATCATCTTCACCTTCGTCTTCGGCTAATTTGATCGGATTTTCGAAGTCATAATTGGCAGTAGCAGAGTTGTTATCAGTAAGATCCAGAGTGGATTGGAACCTGTATGAGTGAGTGTGTGTGTAAATACAGCTGTTTTGAAATATATGTAAAGGAAAAGAAAGACAGAAAGGAGCACAATATTTGCAATGCGAAAATACGTCCAAGATTTTTATTCATGGTATATGAAATGACAATTTGTATGCCCTCACAAATAGAACCACGGTGCCTCGGGTAAGACACCGGGCCATAGAGTTTATCATTGTTTATTACAAAATAACGAAACAAAGAAATTTATTACTGTGTCACAAAGGTAACAGGGGTATGGTCCTTTGCACTCCAATTGTTCAATCCGTCTTCGGCCGTCGGATAGATCCAGCTGTTGAATTCAGCTTCGTCCACTTCATGGTCTTCCCCAACAGCATTCACTCCTGAACTTTTAATAAATACTGGAGGTCTTCCGATCTTTGCCTTCCTCATAGCTCTCTGACCTTCTGTGGTAAAACCCAGCCCAAGTTTATCAGTCTTCTGAGTAAAGTCTGGAAGTCTGCCCCAGTCGGCACATTCACCCTTCTGAACCACAGCCCGGGCATCCTTTAGGGAGGCCATCTTCAAAGGAACACCTTCTTCTGTTACTGTTGCTGCAATTGGAAACACCTCCTCGAAATGCTGAAAGGGGGTTTCAATAAACTCCCCATCCATCTCAATGTATCTGAAAGAGTTTAGGTGACTCACCATATATTCTTCCTCTCCTTGCACCGTGACAATCTTCCCTCTGACGGGATATTTCAGCTTCTGATGCAAGGTAGAGGTTACTGCCCCAGCCTTATGTATCCAGGGTCGACCCAATAGACAAGAGTAAGATGGACGGATATCCATCACATAAAAAGTGGAGTCGAACACCTGAGAGCCCACACGAATCGGAATGTCAACCTCCCCATGGACCATCCTCTTTGACCCATCAAAGGCTCTGACAATGATGTTGCTGGGTTTCAATTCCAGGCCTTCACAATCTAGACGGTCCAAAGCCTTCTTAGGTAGCACATTCAAAGATGAACCCGTGTCCACCAACACATGTGCCAAGGTGGTGCCCCTGCATTCAATAGAGACATGCAGAGCATCATTATGGTCTCTCCACTTTGTGGTCAAGTCAGCATCTGAGAAACCCAAGCCATTATCTGCCGTTAGGCTTGCCACGCAATCAGTGAACTGGACTGCAGAGGTTTCATGTGGCACATGGGCCGTCTTGAGGAACGAGATTAGGGCCTTTGCATGGTCCTCGGAGCACAGCAATAAAGAGAGCATGGAGATCTTGGAGGGCGTATGCCCCAATTGTTCCACAACATTAAAATCGCTCTTCTTTATGATCTTTAGAATCTCCTCCATCTCTTGTGGGGAGGCCTCAGCAGCTATGGGTATGGGTGCCTCCATCTGGGCAGGCTCAACTTCAATTCCCTTGCCCCGAGCATTGGATGACTCGGCAGCAGGAGAAACAATCGGATCAGCAGCAGGAACAACAACTTGATCAGCAACAGGACTAGGTGTACTTGTAGGAATTATCAGGAGCGGTCTTCGGGCAGCAGGCGGTGCAATGTCAGGCGAGAAGAGCCTGCCACTGCGTGTAACTTTGGCTGGGCCAGTGATGTCACAAATGCTGGCGCCAGCGTTGAACTCTTGTTTAATCCCATTCACGTATACGTCTGCCCCATAGTGCCAAGGGACAGCTTTATCAGATGCATAAGGCAAGGGCCCTGGAACAGTGATAATAACAGGTGCAACGGTCATGATTTGAATGGGCTTCTTCGGGAGAGCCGGGATCGGATTATTGAAGATAGTCACCACAGAAACTTCTTCCACTGGAACCAACCGAACAGCAGACTTTTTGAATAGAATCTCCTTGCTATCCATTAAGCTTTGGATGCCTAACTTTAGCAAGGGACAACCAGATGGGGACACAGCACAAAACAGGCAACCCTCACTACAACCCGGAAATAAACCGGCCTGCAGTAGGTTCTTCTTGACAATCTTTAGAGGAGTGGCTAGATCATCCACAGAAACAGCATAAACATCTTCATCCACAGCATTTACCCCATGTTGAGGCATAGGAGCAGTAACTACATTCGGCTTCGCCGGCGCTTCGAACTGTATCTCCTTTGTGTCAATAAGGTCTTGCACCTTATTTTTTAACGCCCAACAGTCATCAGTAGAGTGCCCCGGGCTATCTGAGTGGTAAGCACAACGAGCATTCGGGTTGTACTTGGGGGATGCAGTATTTGGAAACTTCGGCGCCTCCCTGACAGTCACTAAATTGGTGGCGAGCAACTGTGGCAGGATCTGCGACAAAGTCATGTTTAAACGGGTGAATTCTCTCCGGGGTCTTTCCACCTTCTGGGTATTGTTTGGCCGGGGAGCGGCAACAGGCTTAGCAATCATGACCGCACTGACAGATTGGCGGTGCTCGTGTCTTTCTGATCTTCTGGAGCCATACACGGCGCTAGACTCCTTCTTGAATGGTTTCTTTTCCGAACTAGATGATGCACCCTTCAGAATTTTTCCAGATTTCAGCCCAGCTTCAATTCTCTCTCCAGTCAAGATCAAATCAGTGAAACCAGCAGAAGAATTCCCAATGAGATGGTTGAAAAATGGCCCAGATAGGGTCCCCAAGAACATGTCAACCAACTCCCGATCAGTCAATGGTGGCTGCACCCTACCAGCCAGGTCTCTCCACTTCTGAGCGTACTCCTTAAAACCTTCGCTTGCACCTAACGACATACCCTGGAGTTGGGTACGTGTGGGGGCAAGGTCGGCATTATATTGATACTGCTTATAGAAAGCAGTAGCCAACTCCTCCCAGTTACGAACCTTGGTCCCATCCAGTTGATAGAACCATTCGAGATGAGTCCCTGAAAGACTCTCCTGGAAGAAGTGGATCCACAAATTCTTATCCGCAGAGTACGGCTGAATTTTCCGAACATAGGACCTTAAATGCAGCTTGGGACAAGACGCCCCGTCATATTTGGAGAAGGATGGTGCTTTGAACTTATGGGGGATGATCACACCAGTCGACAAACCCAGATCTCCGAAATCCAGCCCAGGTACTTGTTGAACCTCCATAGCCTTCAACCTGTCCTCCAATTGCTTATATCTGTCATCAGCAGGAGGGTACTGCTCTTCATCAAAATCTGTCTCGTTGTCGGAGACTACCGGACTAGGAACCTTGACTTCTGCCTGAGAAGGACTCTTGCCAACAAAAGAACCAGCCTCTTCATGCTGCAGAGTGTTGCCAAACCTTCGGCCCGAGTTGAACAGAACAGTTCTTCTCTTCTTCTTCTTCTCCTTCTTCAGGAGCATAGTCTTTAATTCTTCTTGGCCTTTAGCCAGACCCTTGATTAGTTCTTGAAACTGCGCATTCTGCGCCTGAAGAGCCTTGATTGATGTCTCAGTCGATGCAGATTCGGGATTCATGATGCTGAAATAAACAGCGAAGAACTGTAAGCAACCTGAAAAGAGGAAAAACCTGCTATGCACATGATGTATGAAATGTGTATGCAATGCATTCAAGGGTTCGAAAGTTCAAATTTGTTGTAGACAAAAAGGAACACACGTTATCATTAAAGAAATCATTGTTTGATACATCAGAGCCTCATGGGCGAAAGTACAAAAATCAAATCAATCCCAAAATACACTGCGCATCCTCTTCGGAGCTATGTAGGTGTTGAGATTCCTCTCCTCGTGCAACAGGCGAGTGAGTTCCAAGACCTTCTTTTCACTATCATGCAGACTGGTCTCAAGAGAATTCCGCTCCTCCTTAAGCTGGATCCAGCTCTTCTGCATCTCTTCCCAGGATGTGGGCATATCAGGGTGCTGAATAGTGTGGGACACTTCCCCTTCCAAGACTGGTTCTTTGACTACCGGGATCATGTGAGGATAAGGCATCACTAACTTCTGAGAGCGGGCGCGTACCTACTTGAGATAGGGTTCCAATGGGATGGAGTTCCTGTGCCCCAGTGTTTTGCTGTCTATCCTACTGGGCATCCTCCAGGCTCTGATAAATCTCTGACGAAGTCCTTGAGTATCGTTGTCGAAGTCAAAAACTATGTCGGGAATTAACATGTCATGAGGACCATCCCTCCGAGCATAACCAAACTGTCTCCAAGCCAGGCATGGGCTATAAGTAATACCTCCTCTGATTCCAAGTAAAGGAACATTAGGGTACTCCCCGCAACGATCAATGATAGTGACATCTTCTCTGGACCTAGGGCACCAATGTATATCTGCATGTGTGAGAGTCATCAACCGTTGTGACCATCTCAAACCCCGCTCATTCTTCAAGACTGATTGTGGAAGGTGCGAAATAAACCACCTTCCCAGGAGAGGGGTGCAACACATAAGGACACCTCTTTTTCTCATGGTTCGAGTGTAACATGAGTGAAGGATGTCCCCCAGCAACGTAGGTATAGGATTCCTGGACATAAAGATCTGGACAGCACTGATATCAATAAGCTGATCTGGGTTAGGGAACAACACCAGACCATAGACAAGGAGGGCCACAACCTCTTCAAAAGCTTGCAAGTCAAGGGAGTTCCAACATTCAAGAGCCTTTTCAAACAGAAACCTGGCTAAGAACCCTTTGATACCACTTCTGACTTCCCAATGTCCTTTGAGGTCAGATGACTGTAGGTGCAAGGCTTTAGCAATCTCTTCAAGCTTAGGTTCCTTTTCTGTACCGTTGAAGGGTAGCTGATCAAGGATAGGGATCTTCAGGAGCCGGGAGAACTCCTCCAATGTAGGTACCAACTGATAGTCCAAGAAGGTAAAACAGGGATGCAGAGGATCAAAGAACTGGAACAGGACCTTTATCATATCTTCCTCAATGTTGGTGTTGACCAAGCTGATGAGGCTTCCATGCCTTTCACTGAATGAAGAGTTCTCGGGAATCCTGGATATAAGCTCCTTAAGCTGAGGAGGGACCCTTACAAGACTGACTTGAATTGTCTTTCTACGAACAGTTTCCATGTCCTACAAAACAAGAACAAAGATGAAAATTCGAACCCCTGAAATGGTTAGTCAATGCATATGATGCTGGATGATGTCATGATGCTATGATTAAACACACCACAGATATTTATAAGGACAAACATGTAAGGCACACAAGGCACACAAGACAAGCCCTTAGGGTTTAAGGCCAGCATGGGGTCTGGGTAGTACCCTCTTGAAGTTGGTGGGTTCAACCTGTCCTAATCAAAGTAATCGGGTTCTAAGGTTCCCAATATCACGGGATTGCTTTCATTGTTCATCGTTTCGATTTAGCCACTGAACTGGCGACCGAAATATTCCAGGAAAGCAACCCTCAATTGAGCGTAGTATCGAGTATCAACCAACCTCGGACTGCACCAAAGTCAGTTATCTCACTACCCTAAAGAGGCCAAGATAGTTCAATTAAGGTTCCTAAGGTCTGTTGATGCTTCATGACACCACGCGGAGGCCCCGTACTCTCCTTGACTGAACTCAAGGGTTACCGGTACACACCAAAGTGCCACATCAACGTAGCAGACTGTTTCAACCATGTCGGTATACCCCGCACAGTTCCCTCACAGCCTTGTTGCTACTTTCTAAGAAAGGTATCCCCCAGATCCGGGTTAGGATCTATAGAACTCCCAAGCAACCCACAATTTAAAGCACACAAAGCAATACAATTGAAAACACAGTTATGAACTAGCCCTAAGGTACACCTCACTTTAAGTTTAGTCCCCAACAGAGTCGCCAGTTCTGTGATCGGTGGATCTGGAACTGACTGTTTAACGCTGGTTCGCGAAATGTCGCGGAAGCAAGAGTCGCCACCGTCTTTTATTTTCTCCAAATGGAAAGGACAAAAGCACAGAAAAATTCCTTATAGAGATTGCTCTCGGTTCGGGAGGTAGGTTATAGAAAGGGAAGGTGTTAGCACCCTTTCTATCCATGGTTATCCATGGGCTCTTAGATACTTGCTCAATGTGTTTTCAAAATTGTTTTGTTTGCTTTTCAATGTGGGTTTAAAAAAGTTTCTTTGAAAAAATTTCAGTTCGACTCGTACGTCAGAGTGTTTGAAAAGTTTGTTTTGAAAGCTTTTGAAAATGTGTTGGTGTGAAAAGTATGTTTTGATTTTGTTTTGAGATTAGAGCAAGTATCCTTGAGAACCTACCTACCCTAAGGAATTCGTCTGTGTAAATGTCCTTTAAAGTAGTGCCATCCCACCATTGAGAGGTAGGTAGCACCACCGTTGGAGGTGTTCGGGTCAATTCGAATTTGTAGGGACATGGTGATCACCAGAGCAATGGGAAGACACCTTAGAAGCTACCCTCATGCCAGGTTCCCGGATCATGAGGACTTACTAAGACGTCCTCTACTCGACGATCACCTTTCGAGGCAAGGCAACAGTGAGGCGCACCCTAGGGGTGGTGTGTGCGATTTGTGTGTCGTTTTCATTGATATTTGTCTTGTCATGTTCATTGTGATCTACGCTTGATTTTATTATGGCCATGCATTCTTTCATGCTTTTTGTTAACAGTTTAAAAATTTGCGGAAAAGTAAATCTAAAGCTATTACAAATGGCGCGGGTCCACATCGCCAAAATTAAACCGGACCCGATTTGACGGAAAGTAAATAAAGCAAAAGAGATAAAAGTGCGAGAAGTTAAAGTTACAACGCTTTGGGAGAGATACATAATTATTTAAGCAAAATAAAAATAAATACGCGAAATTAAATAATTAAAAATATGGGCGTTAGACCCTTTTGCAAAATATTAAAGTTAACGAGGAATTAAAATTAAAATTAAAAGAAAATGTTTTTTGATATTTTTGTGTTTTTTATGTTTTTTAAGATTTAAAAGAAAAAAGAATTAATTGAAATTAACTAACCCTAATTCTAATGATTTTTTAAGTTTGTTATGAAAATATTAAAATATAACCTAAATTAAACCTAAGTTAATTTATGCACAATTTAATTATGAAAATAAGATAAGTAATATTATTATTATGACAAAAAAGAAAAATTGAAAGGAATAAAATTTATTAAACCTAAATTCTATGTTTTTTTGGATTTTTGGTTATTAAAAGAATTAAAATTAAAACCTATTTAATACTAAATTTATTTACATGCAATTATTTACAAGAAAATATTAGAACAAAATATTTATTATGCTTTTATCTTTTTTGTCTGATTTTTATGAAGTTTTTATATTTTGTAAAAAATAATAATTAACTGAATTAAAATAATAAAGTAAATAAAATAATAGAGATAAATTATTAAAAAAAATGGAGAAGGCAAACCAGGGGGGGTGGAAGTCCCCAAATAGAGGTGTGGCCCAGTAGTTTGAGCCCAATATCCCTCAGGTCCATTGACTTTTCCATCCAGCGTGTACATGCTTTGACCAAGCTTATGATGTACATCCAATCCCAGCCTTTGATTTGGGTTTGTTAGATACGTGGATGGCTAGATGATGAAGGAACATGATGCGCTTCAATGTTGTGCCTGCATGGGAATTTACATGGAAAAACAAGATTGAAATATGCAAGACCTGGGACTTGAACCCAGGTCATGAGGGTTAGTAACAATCACACCTTGCCAGCTGAGCCATTAAGTTCTTTTGATATATTAATAACAAAGAAATAATATGAAAGAAAAACACAGCGTTAGTGGGTCCGCGCGCCACTTTTTTAAACGGACCAACCACTGTGTGACACCAGGTCATCGTCCTCGCGTGTTTCTTTCTTTTTTCTGAAACAAGAATGTATGGCCACGGTTTTCTACGCGTTGCAGAAGGCAGGCTATTGGAAAATAGCGAATAGGGCTATGATGTACATAAATTGATCGCGAATGGTGTTTCCTGTTCGTCCAGGCTCGCTGAGTACAACCATCATGGTCTTGAGGGCTAATTTTACTTGGTCTTAAAAGCCCTAATTTCTCATCCTGAAAACCCTAAAAATCAAGTATGGTATAATCTCATATAGCACAGAAAAACGCAATTAAAGGTGTTGGTTAGCTTCAAAACTTTGTTATGAATATGAATCAAGTAATATATTTCACAAATAACGCATAGAATGGAATGCATGATTATGCAATTTGTTTGATACAGTTCCGGTTCTAGGTACCGATTCTTGGAGTTTTGATGGTGGTTTCTGATTGGAATACACTCAATAGACCTTGAGCAAGCTATATGAATGAGAATTAGGCTTTGAATCGTCCTCCAAAGTGGTTTTCAGTATTTGAGTTTTTAGAGAAAAATTCAATGTTGTAATGGTGTATTCTGCGCAGCTTAGAATGTAGCACGATTAGGTTTGTGTTCCTGGCTTTGTAGTGAAGCTATTAGGTCAACAAAACTCCATCAAATCTCTTGCCATAATGATTTTTGATAATTGATTTTCTAAGGATCTTTTTGAATCTTTTTCACATGTTCTTGTGCAAATCATGATCCAATTAGTCCAAATCTTTCCCTATTTAGTTGTACACGAAATCTTGAGTATCAAACATGCATAAAAAGATTGGTTTTGTTAGGTTAAATATTTTTCACATATTTAAATAATTTAAATGAATTAATATAGATAAAAATTCAAATAAATAAATAAAAAATGAGAAAATACTTCCCTTTGGGCCAAGTGGTCGTGCATATGCTTAGAATGATGAATCATGGAAGAAAAATGGGCCCATTAGCAAATTTAGTTCATTTGAAGTAAAGTTGACTTTTCAAAATTCCCAAAAATTTCCCAACTTCCACAAGGCATAACTTGCTCAATTTTTAAGATTTTCTCATGTTCTTGGACATTTTGGAAAGGTCTGTGAGTCCTCTAACCAATGTCTTTGGTCCCATGTCATTTTGATTTAACAATCTCAAGTTATGGCCTTTGACTTAAAGTCCCTTTTTGTTGACTTTTGAAAATGACCTATAATGTTGAAATTGATAACTTTTTGTGAGAGCATTTCTTGGACTTGAAGTATGAAGATGAGTTGTAGGAAATGTCTTTCTCTTCAAAATGAGCTTTGGATGGGATTTTTCTGATAATCCATGTGAAAGTTATGCCCTGGTCAATTTCAGTTGACTTTTTCAACTGTCCAAATAAGGAAACTTTTGCATCTTGATGATTTTCTGAGCCAAATTTTGAGAATCATGATCAAGCATTGATCAAATTATGTTTGTGGCTTCAAAATGATATGTTGACCAAAAATTTGAACTTTTGACTGTCAAATGACCATTTTGCCCCTACAGTTGACTGTAGTGCAATCTAGGGTTTTGACTGTGCAATTTTGAGCTGAATGCCTTGAAACTTTGTATGAGGATGCTTGACCATATTTGTAGGCATATGAGACTTGATTGGGCCTTTGAAAACTCCATTCTCTTGATCAGAACACAAACCCTAGTTTTGACTGTGTAGGAGACCTTTGCATTGTGCAACCCTTGGGGAATTTTGTGACTTGGCTTGGCAATTTCTTGGAGAATATGGGAGGGCAAATTTTGGGGTACAACACCTACAGAAGAACTAGCTTGATCAACCTTATTCTGCAGTGTGTTACCAAACCTCCGGCCAGTGTTGAATAGTACAGTTCTCTTCTTCTTCTTCTTTACCAGCAGAGCCTTCAATTCCTCCTGACCTTAGGCCAAACTCATGATAAACTATTGGAACTAGGCGTTCTGAGCCTGGAGGGCCTTGATGGATTGCTCAGTAGATGATTCAGGGTTCATGATGCTGAAATAAACAGCGAAGAACATTAAGCAACCTGAAAAGAAGAGTACCTGTGATGCACATGATGAATGGAATGTGTATGATTTATGTTTTCAAAGACAATCGGGATTCAACTTTGTAAACAAAAAAGCAACGCACTTTATTAGATTCAACTTTGAAATTTAGATTGTTCAACAGATTGCCCTTAGGCGTTACATAAAACGGAAATACTGAAAAGGGAAATAAAAACTGTAAAAGAACATCCAAAGCTCATCATTGATCCCAGGGTCTCCTCTTCTCAGCACGGATGTAGTCATTCAAGGCCCTCTCGCTCTCCAACTGCTTTGTCAGCTTCTGGATCTTCAATTCCTGCTCGTTGAACTTTTCCCGATAAGAATCCCGTTCTTCTCGTAGTTGCGCCCAAGACCTCTTTAGTGTATCAATATCAGTAGGTATCTGAGGAGGGAGAACAGTTGGAGGAGCCCCATCTCTATAAGGATATTCAAGAATGATGGGTCTGACAGCTTCATATGGCATACCTAACTTCTAGCATGGATGCGGACCCATTTGTAGTAGGCTTCCATAGGTAGAGAATTCTTCGGTCCCAACTCATGTGGGTCAGCTTTGTGAATTCTGTCCCAAGCCTTGATGAACCTACGACGCAGCTCGTCACTATCTACCTGAAACTCAAAACTGATGTGAGGCACCAACATCTCATGAGGCCCTGCTCTTCTGGATCTTCCAAATTGACGGAGAGCTAGACATGGATTATAAGAGATTCCTCCTTGGGTACCAATCAAAGGAACATTAGGATATTCTCCGCAACGATCAATAACAGCTACCTCATCCAAACCTCTGAGAGTCCAAATGATGTCCTTATCAGTGAGAGACATTAACCTATGAGCCCAACCTCTTCCTTCTTTGTTCTTCAGCACGAACTCAGGGAGGTGCGAAATAAACCACCTCACTAACAAAGGAATACAACACCACAGAGTTCCTCGTCTTCGGGCAGTACGAGCATAGAGTTGTTGCAGGATATCACCCAAGAGAGTGGGCACAGGGTTCCGAGACATGAAGATCCTTATGGCAGTGATGTTAATGAAGTTATCCGGATTTGGAAACAAAACTAGACCATATATTAAGAGAGCCAGAATGTCTTCATACGCCCTGAAGTCTAGGTCATTCCAGAAACTGTTAGCTTTACCGATCAGAAACTTGGCCAAGAAACCCTTAACTCTGCTTCTAGTCACCCAGTTGTCCATTACCTCTTTGTGAGTCAAGGGAAGGGTTGCAGCAATCTCCTCAAGCCTAAGAGTCTTTTCCCAACCAGTGAAGGGAGTCTGATCCAAGATAGGGATACCCAGCAAATCAGAGAACTCTTCCAGGGTAGGGACCAGCTGGAAGTCTTGAAAGGTGAAGCAATTATACAAGGGATCATAAAACTGGGTCAAGACACTCATCAGTTGTTGATCCCACTTTGAAGTGACTAAACCAAGAAGAGAACCATACCTCTGGATGAAGGAAGTGGTATTTGGAATTCTGCTAACCAATTCTTCAAGCAACTCAGGTGGGTGAACAAAATTGAACCGGATAGTGTTCCTTCGCATAGGCATCATGATGTCCTACAAAACAGAGCAAAGGTGAAACCCTCTTGTCTTTGAAATGGTCAGTCCTTATGCAGGATGCATGCAATGTTTATGATGGTATGATGTTATGATAAAGCACACCACAAATATTCACAAAGGCAAACATGATAAGGCACACAAGTCACACAAGACAGCCCTTAGGGTTTAGGCCAGCATGGGGTCTAGGTATTACCCTCTTTCAGTTTGTTGGTTAAGACCTGTCCTATCAGAAGTAACTGGGTTCTAGAGGATCCCAATATCACTTACTACCCTCAATCGGTCATAACTCCAGCATCACAATCCTTTCTTGCAGCCAGAACCATCACGAGAGTTTAGCCTCAATGGGTGTAGCATATTGCTACTGTTCTATTGGCCAAGTTGGGTCATTTAAGGTTCTAAGGTCGGTTGGTGCTTAATGACTCCTCAGAAGACCCATATTCTCCTCGTTGCATCATAAGGGATATCGGTACAGACCAAGGCGCCACACCAATGTAGCCACTGCTTCACCCATGTCGGTCTACGCCGGACAGGTCCCTCACAGCTTATGCTACCTAACAGGGTATCCCCAGATCCAGGTTAGGATCTATGTAACTCCGATGCAGCCCACAATAATAAAGCAAACAAACACAGCAATTGAAAACACAAGTGTGAGCTATCCTAAGGTACACCTCACTTTAAGTAGTCCCCAACAGAGTCTCCAGTTCTGTGATCGGTGGATTTAGAACTGACTGTTTAAAGCTGGTTCGCGAAATGTCGCGGTAAGCAAGAGTCACCACCGTCTTTTATGTTCTCCAACATAGAAAGGACAAAAGCACAGCAAAATTCCTTATTCGAGAATGTTTCTTGGTTCGGGAGGTAGATTTATAGAAAGGGAAGGTGTCAGCACCCTTTCTATCCGTGGTTGTCCACGGGCTCTTAGGTACTTGCTCTTATGTTTTCAAAAATTGTTTGCTTTTCAAGTGTGTGTGGGTTTTGAAAAAGTTTCGTTTGAAAAATTTCTAAGTAACTCTTGTATCTGTCCTCAAGAGTGTATGAAAAACTTGTTTGAAAACTTTTTGAAAGTGTATGTGCGAAAAGTTGTTTTTGTTTGTTTTGAGAAGAGCAAGTACCCATGAGATCTACCTACCCTAAGGAATTAGGCTGTGTAAGAGTCCTTTAAACAATATTATCCCACTATTGAGAAGTAGGTAGCACCGCCGTTGGAGGTGTTCGGGTCAATTCGATTATAGGGACAGTGTGGTCACCGAAGCAATAGTAGGACACCTTAGAAGTAACCCTAATGTCCTTGATCCTTTTTTAAATCCGAGGCAACCGTTTCGAGGCAACTATTTCGAGGCAACTGTTTCGAGGCAACTGGATCATGGACATAAGGACTTACTAAAACGTCCTATACTTGACGACCACGTTTCGAAGGCAACAGGTGAGGCGTACCCTAGAAGTGGTGTGTGTATTTGTGTGTTGTTTTCAGTTTAACAGTTATCTTTGATCATGGCATTGTGAGCTACGCTTGTTTTTAATTAGCATACATTCTTTCATACAAGTTAGGATTTAAGAGTGCGGAAAATTAAAACACGAAAATATAAAGCTACGCTATTACAAGGCGCAGGTCTATACATCGCCAAAGTACAAAGACCCGTTTTGATAAAAGATGCGGAAAGTAAAAAGACCTAATTACTATTACATCCAGAAAGCAGTTACATAATATTTGAAAAGAAAATAATGCGCGAAATAGAAATTAAAATTGAACGTCTGAGGGTTTTGACCCTTTTGAAATTAAATTGAATTAAAAGCTAATTATTTAATTAAAGAAAAGAAAGAAAAGAAAGAAAAGAAAATGTTTTTATATTTTTGGTATTTAATGAAATAAAGAAAAGAATTTACAAGGAAACCCTAGTTCTAGATTATTTTTAATTATTAAAGAAAACATTAAAGTTAACCTAATTTACTAGTTAATTAAATTACATATTTATTTACAAAAATAATAGTTAATAATAATAATAAATACATAATGATGAAAATAATTAATTAAGAAGAAAAAAAAGGTGAAAATGTCAAAAACCTAATTCTACATATTTTATTTATTAAGAAAAAGTGGTAAGATTAAAACCTAATTTAACTAAGTTAATTATTAGAGTTTATTTACAAAAATATTCAAATGGTGAAATTAGTAATAATTAAATGTAAAAACATTTTTTTGGTTTGTTATTTTTTATTATGAAAATTATTTTATGGTGAAAAAAACAATTAAAACATTAAAAAGAATTAGAAAAGAAAAGAAATAAAATTAAGAAAATATGCAAACCAAGGGGGGTTTCAGGCCCAAATGGAGTTGTTATTGGAAGAATCTTGGCCCATTAGACAAAGCCTGTTTGACCTTTTGGTATCACGTGTTTGATGGTTGACTGGAGTGTACCATAGAATTCACCTCCTGACCATTGGATGGGATCTCCTGGCCACTTGGCAAGCACAAGCATGAGGCTCATGGTAGGCCACTGAATGAAGTGCTGCACTAGAAGACATTAAAACAAAAGTTATGAATTATGTGGGGGGACCTGGGAATCGAACCCAGGTCCCTATACCTGCAAGACACGTCCTCCAACCAACTGAGCTATTGCGCGCGTTTGTTAACATAATGATAAAGAAGCATAATATATGTAACGTGCCAAATATGCTGGAATAATGAAAAATGCGCCAAAGTTTAAATGTTCCAATAGCACCAAGCCACGCATGCTTCTTCTCCGTTTACCCTGCAAAATATGAAACAAATAGCGGGGGTTTTAAACCCCCGCTAACCATAGCCACGAAAAATAGCGAATAGAAGAGGAGCTAATATAAAAAAGGCGCGATTGTTTCAAACGATTCGTCTTATTGCCACGAATGTGTCCATACAGGTTTGGTGATCTAATTTTACCACATATGAAAACCCCCAATTTTGAAGTTCTGAAACCCTAGGTATCTCTCATGGCAGATTTTGATACAGGATGCTATAATGCAATTAAACCGTATCATTAGCTTTAGAATGTTCCTGCAAATATAAAACAACCAACAATATGCATCAAATGCGCATGAATTATGATATGAGTTTCTGGAAAATATGGCAAACAATATAGCTTATGTTCTTCGATTCCTCGCGCGTTTGGACTGGTTCTTGATGCTACTAGATTCCTGGAAGGTCTATCAATGTGTTAGAATCGTTTTTAGGCCTTGAATTATCCTCTAACTATGAAATCAGTTTCAAGCTTTTTATGAGAATTTTGCAAAGTGAGTATGAGTTTTCAGCAGCTGTTTCGTGTCTTGTGGAATAGGGTTGAGTTGTGCATAAGTATGTGAAGCAAATTAGGTCAAGAAAGAGCCCATGGATCCATGAATTAATGTTTTGAATCTTTGATTTTCATCATATATTTTTCAATCTTTTTTTATTGAAATCTTTGCCAATCATGGATGATTTTCCTTTTTTGGATGTGAAACGACTTGGCCAACTTGCCCTAGTTTGATTTGCTGCACAAAAAAATTTGAAAAAGCATTATTTGATATTTTCTCATAATTAAATCTAATTAAATGAATTAATAAGAATAAAAATTCAATTAATTAATTAAAAATAAGAAAATAAATCCCTTTAAGCTCAATGGGTCATGCATAGGCTTTGGGTAATGATTCAAGAAGGAAATTGAGGCCCATTAGCAAATTTGAAGTGTTTTAGGCAAAGCTGACTTTTGAAAGTTCCCAAAAATTTCTCAACTTCTCCAATGCATATCTTGCTCAATTTCGAAGCTATGATCATGTTCTTGGACATTTTGGAAAGGTCTTGAAGTCCTCTAACCAATGCCTTTGGTCCCATGTCATTTTGATTTACCAATCTCAAGTTATGGTCTTTGACTTAAAGTGCCTTTTTGTTGACTTTTGAAAATGACCTATAATGTTGAAATTGATAACTTTTTGTGAGAGCATTTCTTGGACTTGGAGTGTGAAGATGAGTTGAAGGAAATGTCATCCTCTTCAAAATGAGCTTTGGATGGGATTTTTTTTATGAACCATGAAGAAGTTATGCCTTGGTCAATTTGTAGTTGACTTTTCAGCTGTCCAAAAATAGAAACTTTTGCATCTTGAGACTTTTTGAGCCATGCTTTGAGAATCATGATCAAGAATTGATCAAATGATGTTTGTGGCTTCAAAATGAGATGTTGACCAAAAATTTTGACTTTTGACTGTCAAATGACCATTTTGCCCCTACAGTTGACTGCGGAGCATTTAGGGTTTTTGACTGTGCAACTTGATGCTGTGAGTCTTGAAACTTGACATATGGATGCTTGACAATGTATGTAGGCATATGGGACTTTATTGGACCCTTGGAAACCTCAATTTCTTTGCCAGAACCAAAACCCTAATTTTGACTGTGTTAGGAGGCAATTGGATTGTGCAACCCTTGAGAGATTTTGAACCATTTGGAGGTTGATCTTGCCAAATCTTGAAGAATATGGGAAGGAAAGTTTTGGGGTACAACAGGTGCGTACTGGGATAGCATGACGAATCTGGCCGAAAAGAGCATGCCATTTATTACCTTAGCAAAATGTTTACCGACTGTGAAACTAGATATTCACTGCTCGAGAAAACTTGTTGCGCTTTGGTATGGGCTGCTCGCCGGCTAAGGCAGTATATGTTGACTCATACCACTTTGCTGATATCTAAGATGGATCCGATAAAATACATCTTTGAGAAGCCTGCTTTGTCTGGAAGGATAGCTAGATGGCAGATGATCCTTACAGAATATGACATACAGTACACGACCCAAAAAGCTATAAAGGGCAGTGTGCTAGCCGATCATCTGGCCCATCAAGCTGTAGAAGATTATCAATCCATGAAGTTTGACTTCCCTGACGAAGACATCATGACATTGGACAATATTGAGGATTTCAAACCATATGAAGGACCTGAACAAGGATCCCGATGGACCCTGTACTTTGATGGGGCATCCAATGCGCTTGTTAACGGTATCAGTGATGTGATTATATCTCCAGAAGGATGCCATACTCCTTTCACCGCCAGACTTTGCTTCAACTGTACGAACAACATGGAAGAGTATGAAGCATGCTTCTTTGGACTCAAGGCTACCATAGACTTGGGAATCAAATCTTTAATCGTGTTTGGGGACTTAGCTTTGGTCATCAGTCAGATCAAAGGAGAGTGGGACACTAAGCATCCAAACCTCATCCCTTATAAAGAACATGTATTGACATTGTTACCACATTTCGAGCAGATTACCTTTGAGCACTTCCCGCGAGAAGAAAATCAGCTAGCAGATGCTCTAGCTACAATGTCATCCATGTTTAAACTTAATTGGGATAATGAGGCTCCCCAGATCACCATTGAATGAATGGATGAACCTGCACACTGTCACGAGATTAATACCGAAGAAGTAGTGGACCAGCCCTGGTTTCATTAAGTCAAAAGGTATCTCGAGGCCCAAGAATATCCTGAGGGAGCTACAGTCAATGAAAAAAAGTTCTTAAGGAGATTCTCAGCTAAGTTCTTCCTGAGTAATGGCATCCTATACAAACGCAATCATGATTCTATTCTACTCCGTTGTGTGGACAAGATTAAAGCTGAAAAGATCATGGCTGAATTGCATGAAGGTACCTTCGACACTCACTCTAGCGGGCATACGATGGCAAAAAAGATTCTAAGGGCAGGCTATTACTGGTCTACCATGGAAGCTGACTGCTATCAGCACTCCCGGACTTGTCATAAATGTTAAATCTATGCAGACAAGGTGCACGTGCCCCCAGTTCCTCTAAATGTCTTAACAGCTCCTTGGTCATTCGCTATGTGGGGAATCAACATGATTGGAGAGATCAAGCCTACAACCTCCAGTGGACATCGCTTCATTCTGGTGGCCATTGATTACTTTACAAAATGGGTCGAAGCAGCTTCCTTCGCATCCGTTACTAAGAATGTTGTTGCCCGCTTCATCAAGTAGAATCTCATTTACCGGTACGGTATCCCCGAAAGGATCATCACTGACAACGGTACAAACCTTAACAATATTATGATCACCGCCCTGTGCGAGCAGTTCAAGATTCAACATCACAATTCACCCCTCTATCGGCCAAAGATGAATGGTGCTGTCGAAGCTGCGAACAAAAACATCAAAAAGATCATACAGAAAATGACAGTCACCTACAAGGACTGGCATGAGATGCTACCGTTTTCTCTCCACGGGTACTATACCACGGCTCGCACATCAACTGAGGCAACACCCTATTCTTTGGTTTATGGCATGGAGGTTGTTTTACCTATTGAGGTTCAGATCCCCTCTTTAAGAATCATGAAGGATGCAGGTTTGAGTGAAGACGATTGGATCCAAACCCGACTTGATCAGTTAAACCTAATTGATGAGAAGAGACTTACTGATGTTTGTCATGGTCAGACGTATCAAAAGCGGATGATCAAGGCTTTCAACAAGAAGGTCAGACGCCAGATATATCAAGTTGGAGATCTAGTGATCAAGCGTATCATCTTGCCACAAAGTGATCCCAGGGGCAAATGGACTCCTACCTATGAAGGACCATTTGTAATCAAGAACATCTTTTCTGGTGGGGCAATGATTTTAACCACCATGGATGGCGACGACCTGCCACACCCTGCGAATGCAAACATAGTCAAAAGATACTACGCATAAAAGACCCGCTAGGTTGACACACCTAGGCAAAACAAGGGCATCCCGGTGAATCGAAAACTCGAAAGGGCGGTTCAGGCAAAAATTAGGGATAAATAAAAAAATTTGTACAACCGACAAGTTGAAAACCCGAAAGGGCGACTTGGGCAAAAAAGGGTTTCCCGGTGGATCGAAAACCCGAAAGGGCGGTCCAGGCAAAAGTTAGGGAATTAAAGCGTATGACTATGTCTCGTCGGATCACTTTAAGGACAGTTTCTTCACAGACAAACCTGGAGCTTCTGATCAATTCAATCATCTTCGGACGAAGCAACGAATGGACAAGATCTTCGGAGATACGAAGGCTATAGCGGAATGGGAACCCCATGGATTTTTTTTACACATAGCTATCTTTCTTTGTATAAATTTTTTCTCATTTTCATGACACCATCCTCTTACTAGGATGTCTGTCTCCTTTGTACAAAATACTTATTCAAAGTAAATACAAAGATATCTCTTTAAAGTGCAGAAAACCATTTGTCTTTTTTATTTTACACTTGTGTTTTATTTGCAAAAACGTCAAATGATTCATTAATGAACATATGCATTTGAACATAATTATTGTTTACAAATAAACAGGATGAAAAAGAACAGTTGCTGACAGGTTGAAAGATTAGGAAAACGTCTTTAGGCTATTCCATGAGCGATCCCTACAATACATCATCTAGATCCCCAGTGGAACTAAAATTTCAAATCCTTAATCCCCATCAGAGTTAAAACTTCAAACTCTCAATCCCCAGCGGAGCCAAAATTTCTAACTATCAATCCCCAGCAGAAACTAACCAGTTTCTCCAAATTCCCCATCAAGTTATCTTGAAGTCTGAAAAGCAACCAGATAACAGTTAACCTTTTGTTCCTCCCCAACCTAGGTTGATTCCCCAGTAGAGTGGCATACAACCCAAACTCCTGAACCTACTCCCCATCAGGATAGCTTTCTTCCCCACAGAGTTTTCATTGCTTTCCAACAGAATGAAGATTCTCATTCTTAATTCCCCGCAGAAGTCATCAGAGTTTTCTCTATTTCCCAACAGAACAAAGTTTCCCTTTTTGTAATCCCCAGAATTTTTGTCAATACTCCAACTTCAAGACATGAAGGATCCTCATATCCCCAGTGAAGGCATCAAGGATTTTTAATCCCCAACAGTCGCCAAGGATTTTTATTCCTCAGCAGTCAAGGAGTTATTTTCCCCCGGCAGCAGTCAAGGATTTATTTTCCTCAAGCAAAACAGCTAATCAGCTTACATGCACATACATTACATCCATATATCATAAACATTAATAAAGCACATATATTTCATCATACATTTCATGCAAGATAACTTTGTGTTTCAGCTAACATTTTACCCTTTTCAGGATAAGATTAACAACTACCATTAACAATGTTCAAAGATTTCAGATACAGTACAGATATGCACCAGACAAGGATGACATTCTAATACTCATTCAGATCTCAACAACTTTCAAATACAGTTCAGATACACTCTAGACACGGATGTCATTCTGCTACTTATTCAGATTACAGTCCAGATACACTCCAGACACAGAATTCATTCTAATACTTATTCAGATTTCAAGTCAAGATACAGTTCAGATACGCTCCAGATACGGATGCCATCCTGATACTTATTCAGATTTCAAGTCAAGATACAGTTTAGATACGCCCCAGATACGGATGCCATTCTGTCACTTATTCTGATTTTCCCTAGCTTAGATACGCTCCAGACACGGTTGCCATTTTGTCGCTTATTCAGATTTCAGATTCAGATACAGTACGGATACACTCCAGACACGGAAGTCATTCTGTTTCTCATTCAGTTTCAATCTCGGATACGCTCCAGACACAGACGCCATTCCATTTCTCATACAGATTCAGTCTCCAGATACAGTTCAGATACAGACACCATTCTGATACTTATTCTTTTGACTTGCAACTTACAATTCAACAAACATTCTTGGATGGAATCTACAAGCCCATCTCCAACAAGATTATATCATCTATTCAAATGGTATCTTTAAGCCCATTCCCTCAACTACACTTTGACGAGTGCAAATTTACGGGCACTCTAGTGTCCAATCATCTTTTACCTTCGAGTCACGAACGACAAAACTCGCCAATCTAACTCTTCAGGTTCAAGAAGATTGAACAGGGGAAGTTGTTATACCCCAAAATTTTCCCTCTCATTTATAAATATTTTCCTCACAAGACTCTCTGGACTCAAGACAAATTTAGGGTTTTGCTTAGCTCAAGACATCTCCTTGCACTGATAACCTGAAATTAGGATTTGAGTTTGCACAAGGATTTTTGGACCATCAATGCTTCATGTTACTTTCATAAACCATCTTGGACCCCTAAGATTGCTCATTACAAGTTTCAAGCCTTGAATCACATTTTTGCACCGTCAATTGGACAGTTGACCTAAAAATCAGCTGTATTGAGGAAAAAATCAACTCTGGCCAATTTATAATCAAACTTCATAATTGTTGATCCACAACAACATTTTAGACTCAT
This sequence comes from Vicia faba, assembly GCA_948472305.1. Lineage (NCBI taxonomy): Eukaryota > Viridiplantae > Streptophyta > Magnoliopsida > Fabales > Fabaceae > Vicia > Vicia faba. Next base: position 52,092,972 of record OX451741.1, read on the forward strand.
GTGTACCATTTGATCAAGTTTGGATCACAACTCCTCAAGAAATTTGATCAAATCATTAAAAGGGCAAAATGGTCAAAATTAGGGTTTTGACTGTGGAAGGGCAATTTTTGATTTTTAACCTAGCCAATGACCAATTGGGTTCAAACATGGTTTAAAGGACTCAATGGCATCATCTTGACTTAATTACATGGTTCAAAAGATCTCAGGTACATAGGATTGACAGATAAATTTTCCAATCAACTGATCAAAAGTCAACTGTGCACTGAAAAGTCAAACTTTGACTTTTTGGTCAAAATCAAGTGCCAAAGGTCCTAATTCATCAAGATATGTCAAAATGTGAAACTTGTTGACCAAGAAACCTAAATTTTCAAATTAGGGTTTTAATTTGAAATTTTTTTCATAACTTAGAATTTTTCTAAGTATGGAAAATTTCTTATTTTTCCCCAACTTCTCACCTATTTTTCACCATGATGAAATTGGATTCAAAGAAAACTTCCAACAGGAAAGTTGTAGTCCTCCATGAAATCTACAACTTTTCTTCACAAAGTTTTCCCAAAAGATGCTTGGATATCAAGATATGAATTTGTGAATAGGGGTCCATAAACTAAAAGACTTAGTGAAAATTTGCCCTAATTTAGGCAGGTTTTTGACCCAACTTCATTGACATTTTTCACTTAGTTCCAAGAGGTATCTCAAAATGCATTTCAAACACGGATTGTAGAGCATGTTGCAAGATTTCCAAAATGTCCAAGAACTCTCCAAGATCATTTGTGGTTAGAGATAATCGAAGAAGAGAAAATGACATTTTGTCACTTTTGTTCAAGCCATTTCTACAATGCATCAAGTTGCAAATCTGATCAAGCATGCTTGTACCTTGCATTACAGGTCCTAAATCCATTCTACACTCCATAATTAAATGCTAGCTCAGTGGTTAATGGCTTTATTTTGGCTTTTGGAGCATTGTACAAAGAATAAATCCATATATGGCATAAAGGGCACAGTGCCATTTTGATAAAGCAAGCTTTTCCAACTTTATCAGCCTTGAGCCTTGGACTTGTTCTTTTGGTGCAGACAATTTCCACCGGAATTAAGCAAAGCATACCAACTATTATCAGCCCTTGAGATAGCTAGTACAAGCATGGTGCATAAGTCTTGTCACTTTTCTTCAAATACAAGAAAGGTTGCAAAAGAAGTCAGAACTTGCACATCTGTTCAAAAACTTATCTCAAGCCAAAAGATGAATGCACAACATCTAAAACTCTCCCAAACACAAAAACACAATTTTTCTGCCAAAACATTGCAGTTCTGCAAAACTCTTGCAAGCTCAATATTTGCTCGTGCGTTCTTCCCTTTAACACTTGAAACATCTTCCATACATCCTACCAAAGCTATCCAAGCAATCATCCTACAACTGTGTGCTCTGTTTCAGCCTTTGCCATTTTCACTTTGGAAGGTTGCAGCTTGACTTCTACAGGGAGTTTCATCCATCCACAAAGTCAGCTAAGCATTGGAATAGCTTGAGGGAACTTCAAGAAAGCTCACACGATCCTCAGGCCTCACTCAAAGTCCCCACATTGCCATATCCAAATCCAGCTGAAGGAGGTATTTTTCAAAACTTTATCTCTCTATTTAGGCATCCTCAAGCCACGATTTGTGAAGCAAAAATGTAGTCTCTAGCATGGTGAAGTTGTACATATGCATAGTTGTCATTTATATTAACTGAGCTAAGAGAATTTGAATGTTGAACATGCTGAAAAAATTAGGTCACGATTTAGGGCCATTAAAATTCTCCCTGATCTTTGAGAGTTAGGTCATGAATTTTATATCATTGGAATCGTGAGATCACAAGCTACATTTTTTATGTTATGGGTTTTCATTTTTATGCAAGCTACAGCAAGTTACAGGTTTAAGGCAAAACGCGCACGCAGGATGTTTGGTTGGAGGACAGGGATGACCTGGCCTGGGCTTGGGCGCGCTTGGGCCTTCTGTTTTCTTTTCCACCACCACCCCCCCCCCCTCCCCTCCTGACTACTATTTGCACCCCCTTTGCATATTTTTTATATTTTTTATATTTTCTCATATTTTTTATGTTTATTGACTTTAATTTTTTTTCCTGAACATTAAAAAATCACAAAAATATTTTCTTAACTTTTTTGCAATTTTATTTTATTTTTATTTTCCACATATAAAAATAGTTTTATACAAATAAATAGAACTTTATTTTCTTAAATAAATAGTAAATACATTTAAAAATACCATGAATTTTTTTTATATTATTCATACACATAAAATATTATTTTCATACATATTTTAATTTTTAATATTTGTTAATAATATTATTTATTATTTCTTGTACATAAATGGATAAAATAAATAATATAGAACATATTTTTCTTTTAATCAAAAAACTAGGGTTTCACCCTTTCAAAAATAACAATATTATTTTTCTTATTTTTAGGACTTAAATAATTTTATTTTTTTCATACATAAAATTAATACAAGACATTTTTGCATAAACACATTTTATTTGCATATTTAAATATTTGTATATTTATTTATCTTATACAATAATTCAATTGGGTTGTAATAGTATTTTAGGGTTTTATTTTGTGCAAATATCCTCATTCAAAAACTTGTATCCCCCCTCCCATAATAATTGTTGTAATAGCTTAGTTTTATTTTACGCAATTTATCGCATTTATACCATGTTTAGTAAAGTAGGGTTTTGTATGATAAGACAAAAAACAAATAAATAGAATGACCTAGTCCAGGACAATCAAATGCATGTAAAATGACACACTCGCACACAAACACCCTTAAGGTATCTCCATTCAGTTGCCTAAACAAATGGCCATGGTATGCATGCAAAGTATCTTGGCAAAACAATACAAAAATAAGATCATAGTCCCTCGATGACGCTATCAAAAGGTTGCCTAAAACAAAATGATCTTGGTCCCTCAATCAAGCTAAAGATACTTGGCAACATTGTTATCATGGTTATACGATGACCCGCACCCGTCCCGTTTAACATCCAAAGATAGGGTTACCTACCAAATCAATGGTAAATCAACAATGTCAAAGGAATAAAAATATATAGGAAAGACATTTGAGTATGGTAGATTGTTCCTAGTTACTTGCTCTCTTCAAAATAATCCTTGCTATTTCAAAACATTTTCAAACACCTTTCAAAATATTGAAACATTTTTCAAAAGACAAACATCTTTGTATACATTCTTACGAACGAGAATCATTACAAAATTGCCTAAACAAAAGGCCTCTTTTCAAAATACTTTCAAAACCACACAAAGCACCATTTTAAGCAATTACAAAAGCAAAGCAAGTGATCTAAGCAAGTAACTAAGAGCCCATGGAAAACCATGGATAAAAAGGGTGCTAGCACCTTCCCTTTTCATAATCTACCCCCCGAACTCAAGAAAACATCTCAAAGGTCTTTCCTGTGCTTTTTTACCTTTCCTTTTGGATAAAATAAAAGTCGGTGGCGACTCTTGCTAAACCGCGACATTTGCGACAAAACGCAAAACCTCAAGTCAATTCTCCCACCGTATCACACATGCTAATTTACTATTATTATACTATATTATTTCGCGGAGGTTTAGGGGGTGTTACAAACGACGTTGGTGTTAGGGTTGTTTCATCTTATTTCTTTTTTCAGTAGAAAAATAGATACTTATAGTGTTTAAAATATATAAAGAAGTGTATGAGTGTAACAAAAGTTTTTAAAAACAACCGTAGTCATATCTCTGTTAATTTTTAGTTGCATATAAATAAAAATGAAAAGGCGTGCATTAACGTTAAATTAATAAACTATTTGAGGCCGATGAGGTTTGAACTCATAAAAACTTCATTGTATCATCACGATTTAACACCAACCGTTATTATACCTTTAGAATTTTTAATTAAAAAATATTTAAAAAATGTTAGCGCAAGAGTTTAGATATCCCTCATCTTCAATTTGAATGTATCATTTGTTGAGATCAAAAAATTTCTAAATGTCAATTTGGAAGCAACATTCACTTGAATCATTGGTGACTGAGAGCGTCTTCTAGAGCAATATGAACATTTCGTTGAGTGTCATTCAGCTTTCAAGGATAAAACCCTTCAATAGGTGATAGGTTATGCACTCATTTTTCTTGATTAGAAAAAAGTTTGGATTTCTATTACAACGCTCAGAAATATTGGAAAATTTTCAATGGTGTTTAATTTATTTGATTTATTTTGTAAGAAAAAATACTTTGGCATTCTTTGATTTTTTTTTTCCGTCTAAACTTTTTTTTGTGAGTATTAAATTAGCAATACATTGGTGTGTTAGATTAATATCTTCATGGATTTTTTTAAAAATAATTTTTTTGGTAGTTTTGCATCATGTCATTGAATTTGTTTTACATCATAGATATCTTCATTGAATTTATTTTAACAGATTTGTTTGTATTAGTAATGCTATCCATCCTACTCTGCTTTATAAAGATTTTTCAAACTAAACAGTGGTGGATGAAGTGATGCTTTATATTTTCTAGGAATTCTTCTCTATTAAATTGCTCACGTAGAATAATTATAATTATTTTTGGATTACTCCTGTTTATTAGTGATTTTTTTCTCCGAAGACTAATTATTATTTTTGATTTAATCTTGAATTGAGTGGTTACTAATTATTATTTCGTTTGCTACATGCCCTAAAAATAATACTATGAGATTAACTAATCTCTAAATATAGAAATTGAGCTAATATTATTATTATTATTATTATTATTATTATTATTATTATTATTATTATTATTATTATTATTATTATTATTATTATTATTATTATTATTATTATTATTATTATTATTAGTATTATTATTATTATTATTGTTATTATTCTTCTTATTATTATTACTATTATTATTATTATTATTATTATTATTATTATTATTATTATTATTATTATTATTATTATTATTATTATTTATTTTTTTGAACTTAATCCTAAATTGAGTGGTTACTAATTATTATTTTGTTTGCTACAGACCCTAAAAATAATACTATGAGATTAACTAATTTTTAAATATAAAATTTGAACTATTATTATTATTATTATTATTATTATTATTATTATTATTATTATTATTATTATTATTTATTTTTTAGTTAATCCTTAATTGAGTGGTTACTAATTATTATTTTATTTGCTACAGACCGTAAACATAATACTATGAGATTAACTAATTTCTAAATATAGAATTATTATTATTATTATTATTATTATTATTATTATTATTATTATTATTATTATTATTATTATTATTATTATTATTATTATTATTATTATTATTATATAATTATTATTATTATTTACTTTAAATTTTGATGGTAAAAATCGTTTTCATTCTATAAAAGTTTATTTAATCAAATAAGTAAAAAAAAATTATAGATTTTTATTTAAAAAAATCATATATTTGATGGAAAATCATATTCTATTTAATATAGAGTAATTTTCACAAAAAATTTTTTACAACTATTTAGTTTATAGATTATAGGTAAAGAGGTAATTCAGTGCACGAGACTTCGATTTTATGAGTTATGGGGGACCGGATGTGCACAGCCTTATCCCTGATTTTTATAACTTATAACAAATAGGTAGTTTCCAGCAGGATTCTATTTGAAAGTTAAAAAAATAAGATAATTGATCTTCCATCATTTATGGAATAATACAAATAAATCATTTATCTCTCTGGAATAGTACAGGTTGAATTTTGAGAATGAAAACATTTAGTAACTTGTTAAAAAAATATATAGTTCCTCCATGGTGTCCTTAATTTTGGTGTATCTACTCTTCCAAAGAAAGAAAATTGTTTTCTCCAATCAAATCCACTGATTTGGCAGCTCAAACAGGAAAGAGACACCCATTTTAGTTTCTAAACATTTGCAGAAAATAGTAGGGAAAGGGAAGCTTGACAAAAATATTAAAAATACTTAGAATAAAATACAATTGAGTGAAAATTCAATTAACCCCACCACACTGATAAAATTGGCAATTTCAGCTAAAATTCCAATATATTCTTTAACCAAGAAACTAATATTTGGAATTCCAACATAACAGAACTAAATACTTAACTTGAGACAACACAAACAAGAGTGTATGGCTGACTGAGTGTATCAGACGCAAAATCTAAAACCTACTAGAGTGTGAACCATTAGAGATGGGTAGTGAAGCAACAAAAGTTGATTGTAGCTGACTTAACTCAGCTTATTCCTTCAGCAACCTGTTGAACTCCGTTATTTGCTCCTTCAGCCGCAACCTCAAATAATAAGCCTTGAAAAATTCTTGATTTTCCTCTTCAAGCTTTTTCCAAACTGAAGCATCATTACACATGTACGTGTTAGAAAGAGAAAACTAAATCATGGCTGACAAGTTTTAGGAATTTAGATCACATCTCAGCAGCAGAGGATTTCGTCATAGAAACAATACTTTCCACAGCATATGTAAAGACAAAGAAAGCTTATATCAACTCCAATTTGCACAATAAGGCAGCAAAGCAGAAAAACATAGTACTGAACAAAAGTTCCTACCAAGTTGGGTAAAATCAGGCTCAATTTTTGCTTGAACTAGTAGAGTTTCCACAACTTCTTTTGGGTTCATATATGATTGCAGGCATAGTTCTATGAGATAAAAATGAGAGTAGAGAGAAAAGAGATTTTAGGTCAAAGGGGAAAGATAAAAATAGAGGATCAACAGAAGTGTTTAGTAATAATTTCAATTACAAAATAATACATTGTAAATCAAAGTAGGAAAGTAATAGTCCTTAAATACAAGACATATTGTAAAACAATATCAGTATCAGTTTATATATTATTTGGATTGTATTTGAAGGAATATTTCCTAGTAGTCCTTTTATGTTGATTTTATTTCCTAACCTTTAGGGATTGTCTAGGTTTGCTTCATGTGTATATATTGTATCCTGGTCTCTCTTTGATAAATTGAATAAAAGTTATGATAAAGTTTCAAATGACCTTGAAATTTCTCAATCCTACAGAACCTCTTACTAAAGGGTTTTAAGATACTAAAATTCTTTCTGGTTTATCTTCATCCCGCCATAGAAAACCATTGTATATTTATTGTATTTCATTAAGGTTATTCCTTCTGTATGAATTCAAGAAATGATTTCCTATTCTCTTTTCCTCGTTAAATTAACAATAGTACAAAGTAAATAAAATTGTATATTGAAGTATTCATTTTTATTTATGAAATCCAAAACTGAATAAACTTACAGCCATGATATCTTCCCGAGAAAGCCGTCTCACAAATCCGCTTGACATGTCTGAAATTCCCAAATGCATTAGGCATAATAAACATATCATAAACCATTGACTAGTAAGTTTTTAATCCATAAAAACTGAAATTAACCAGGCACAAAGAAAGAGTTCTGTTTTACTCCCTCACGTGAGAAAAGTGTAAACCATCCATTAACATTTTGATCCAGAGAAATTTGACAACAATTTACAAACAATCATGAAATATCACATTGAAATCAAAATTCTACCACATTTACTAAATAGGTTCCAATATTAAACCTATTTTCAGTTTGATACACTGATTATAAATCTTAAATTTTTCTATGCGATCATCATCTAACACAATATTCTCATATTTTTAATTTACGCACTATATTGCCCAACATTGTCAATCTTAATTATTGTTCAATGAAATTTTCTTTTAAGCTTAAGGAGAATTATTTATCTTATTCCCCATCTTGTTCACCTAGCTGGAATCTTATGATTTGCGCCTCCTCATTTTTCTTTATTGTTTTGCATCTAAGACACCTAAAACCTCTTTCCATAAGCCTGGTCTTGTAACAAAATCACTCATCAAAAAAGTTTACAAAAGAAACATAAAGACTTGTAACAAAATAACATAATCACAAAACAACAACTTTCCAATAGATTGATACATATAATACAAACGGCGGAATGAATAGCAAAGACATAGAGAGATTCAATAATATAGGTTCTAAATATAAGAGTCATCAATATTTTAGCAAATAAGTTTAAAAGCGTGGAGAACCATACTCAAGTCAGAACTGAAGGAAAGACAAAAGAATTAAATGAATTGGACGCACCTGGAAGAATTGCAATATAGATTGATTTTCAATTTAATATTTTTTGCAATGTTTTTATTCTTGGAATACCATTTAATATCATTTAATATTTGTTTTTAAATACCATTTAACAATAATATTTACTATAAAAACTTGAAATATCATAATAATTAAATACTATTTAATAATATTAAATTTGAGATATGGAAAAAATATATCATCTCTACGTGTTCCCAACGCCTACATCGATTTCCAAAATTTAAAATAAATACCAATCAATTCATTCTTTAGCTTTAATTTGAATTCTTAATTAAATATCATTTAAAATATTAAAATATTTTAATGATTAAAATAACATTTAATAATATCATTTAATAATATCAATTAACTTCATATCAAACCGTTTTTATGCTAAATCAATTCTCACATTAAAGTTTTGAGTTTCCAATACTTTCTATGCCTTTTGATAATACAAACATTGATTATAATGTAATTTTATATCAATCCTATCGGAACTTTGCTAATAGATTTATTTTCCAATTTATACTTAAGTTTCAATATTATTTTTTAATATATTTTTTAAGTTATTAATTTGTTGTTCTAAAATTGATATGCTTTATTGTTATTAAGTTTCAATATTATTTTTTGATACATTTAAAAAAAATTATGAACAAAACCAATATTTAATTTTCATGTACCATGACATATAATTATGATAATAATTTAAAAATTAAAATTATTTTTATCTTTTAATTTTTATGAAAAGACGCTAATCTAAAGTTTATAATTATCTGATAAAACATACACTGAGAAAATATTAATTTTTAAATTATCGTAATAAATTAATATTTTGTCTTATTTACATTCAAGATTACAATTTAAATAATTATCAAGATTAATATATATATATATATATATATATATATATATATATATATATATATATATATATATATATATATATATATATATATATATATATATATATATATATATATATATATATATATATATATATATATATATATATATATATATATATATATATATATATATATATATATATATATATATATATATATATATATATATATATATATATATATATATATATATATATATATATATATATATATATATATATATATATATATATATATATATATATATATAATTGAATCAATTATTTGTATAAATATAAATGGTAAATCTACATAATTTTTATGATATATCCTAAAAAATGTTGCAATATTTTTATTTATTAAAAAATATGTGTTTTTTTAGTACCGTAGTTAAAATTATTTTTTACCCCAATAATTAATATTATTTATCAATGCAACGCCTATATTATTTTTTAAAAGAGACAATAATTTTTATATAAGAAAAATAATATCCATTTTAAGTACATTGATATTCTAATTGGATTACTTTTTTAAGCATATTTGCATGGACATAATTGTCATTTGCATTACATTATAAATCTCATTAAATCAAAAATAATAATTATGTTCTATTCAAATCATTACTTTCATATCAACATTTTTTTTCTAAATCAATTTACAAATTAAAGTTTTGAGTTTCAAATAACTTCTATGTATTTTGATAATACAAACATTGATTATAATGTATTTCTATATAAACCTTAAAAAAAACTTACTAATTGATTTATTTTTCAATTAGTTGTTAAGTTTCAATATTAGTTTTTAAATATATTTTTTTAGTTATTAATTTGATGTTCTAAATTTGATATGGTTTTTTGTTATTAAGTTTCATTATTATTTTCGAAATTTTTGTCTGAAAATATGTAAATACATGTTATTTCATTCGAATGATAGAAAAGATGTATAGTTAAATATAAATTGTAATTTCGAATTTAAATATTATATGAAACTTACACAAAATTTCAATAAATAAAATTTAAGTTGCTTAATTAAGTGGAGAGGAATGAGCAGTGTTAAATTTGGAATTATTGTTTTATTCACATTTACTTAATATAATTCTAATTTATTTTATTTTAGAAAATTTGTTTTGACTTATCAACATAATTATTTTTCCTTCTCAATGTTCCCCCTCATTTTATGAGCACATTAAAAAAAAAAATATAGCCCCATTAAAAGAAATAATTAGTGGGATACCCGTGCGTTCGCATGGTTATTGATAGGGGTGATAAAATGGGTTGAGCCTTTCAGATTAGCCCGTTTGACCCATCATTTTTGACGGGCTGAGCTGAGATTTTCGGCTCGGTACCTTAAATTGACCCGTCTCACCTAACCCGCTTAAAAAAGCGGGATGAGGCGGGGGCAGGGCGGGTTTTCCCCGCGGACTTTTTTTTAAAACTTTTACTCTTTTTATTAAGAATTAAAACAACTTTAACTGTAAAAACAACATTTATCTCTTAGGATTGTATTATAAATTATTATACAAACAAATTGAATTATAATTGCAACGTTCTTTCTATAACTTTCTAATACATGCGTTGATTGAAAATGATTGGAATAAAAGAACAAATGTATGACATGCATAATTATTAAGTTTTCAATATATTAGCTGAGATGTTTTTTTTTAGAAATAGATGTTGATTTTAAGAAAAGGAAGAATTTGATTAGGGTATATGTGTGATAAATTTAGGATTTAACTATTAAAGAATCGGTCAATATATGAGTCTATATAATGTAAACAGTGAGAAAGTTCGATGTTGATATTTTACGCATTACTATTTTATATATTATGATATTTTATGCAATGTTATTATTATCATTGTTGGTTTTGTGTAAATTATAAATTGGGTTCTTTTAGTAGTTAGTTTTTAAATAGGATTAGGATGATATGTATTGTTTATTTATTTTAATTTTTTTTATTGTGCTTGAGTTTATTTTGTTTTTATTATTGTAATTGGTCTTTATTTATTAAATTTTTTTAATTGTTTGGACTTAAGACATCTTGAAGTCCTGTTATGCGTTAAAAAAATTTATATATCGACCTCTTTAATAATAATTAAATTTTTTCTAAATTATGTATTAAATCAAATTGTAAAATAAAAAAATAAAAAATTGGCGGACCGGTCCACCAACCCGCTGACTCGTTAGTAAATGGTGCGGGCTTGACTTTTGAGCTTGGACCCCTACGTTGATCTGTCCTGCCCCGTCCCACTTTTGGATGGGCTTAAACGGGGCAGACCTAAATGGGGTGGGCCGCCTGCTTTGCCACCCCTAGGTACCAGTATGATACGCGCATTTGTTTCTAAAATATAATTAAAATAAAATAATTTTTTAAAAGAGATAATAAATCGATGCATATAATTCTTTTAATATATAAAAAAATTTGAGAATGGGGAGGGGGTACCTGCAAGACACTCTGATGACAAAGTAAGTTCTGGAATGAGCAAGCAAGTGAGTCAGAAGTGTTCAATACCTGACCATCTCGTAAGAGAGGGTATTTATAGCCCTCAGCGCTGGGCCAAGGTCTCCTCATTGGGCTGGTCAAGCAGGTCCAACATAGAGACTTCCAGGTCCTACGTGAGTAGTGGGGACTCGCACGTGATCCCCTACCTAGATGACTTCCTCTGCAAGATTAGAAGGATATGGAAGTGATCTTTCCGGAGCCACGAAGACTTTGTGATACTCGTAGGCGTTGAAGTCAGCCCTATGAGGAGTATGCTTGTGAGGTGCTTCTACTCGTCGTGGATACTCTCACTGATCGTGAGGTCGTGTGATAGGACCATTATTGGTCGAGGAGAGGATTGGAGCATGACCTCGAGGTCCTCCTGACCGGTGGTGATCTTCCTAAGGGTAACTGGGTTCATCCCCGTGTAGTGAGGTTGTCTCCTTGTAGGGAGTAGTTGTTGCCCGACGCAGTCGAGGGTTGAACTGTTCGGCATGCTTGGAATAACATAATTGGACAGGGCCTCACATGGAATTGGACCAAGGGCAGGCCCAGTCCATAACAGGAGCCCCCCAATTCGTTGCTTCTGATGAAGGAGTTATGACTTAATGTCCAGCTTTTTCTTTCATGAGGCGAGCTGCTCGACTGGGGCTTTCATTGAATTTGAGGGAGAGTGTCACCGGGACGTTGTTTACCCGAGCAGAGTTCGGAAAGGATTCAAGGTGGAATTGTTCTAATTGTTCCTCGACTCGCGAGGAGGAGATAGCGCACCTGCCAGCCACGTGGTGCGACCTTTGGGATAGAAATGATGGCCTAGGAAATAGGGGTCATCATTCACAGAGCACGTAGGTGTTAAGAAGAAAGACGGCTTATGAGCTGCCCGACGCGACGTTTCGCATTCCATGTCAGCCCTATAAATAACGCTTCAAGGCCCATTATTCCCTTTTATATTTTCTCACTTTCCCTTTTCTCTGCTGCCAACGTCGTGCTGTCCTCTGCAACCATCGAAACCGCCACACATTCTGCCGCGTATTCTCTATCTACCACCGCCGTTCTTCATCTATTCTTCTTCAAGTAAGCATTTGTTCCGTGCTACTTTGTATGTAGATTGTTTTTGATGATGTTTTGGTAGTAGGACTTAGCGACTGGGGGTTTTTCTTGGGGAATCCATGGGTTTAGGTGTATAATTTGTGATTATGCTCGGTACATTCATCTTCTCGTCGAGACTTAGATGAATCTTCCCCGTGGTCTCCCTATGTCCCCCGCGAAACTCATGAGTTTTGCACATAAAATTGCTGCGATTCCCGGTGAATTCATAAGTTTGGTTGACAAATTCATGAGTTTAGTTGACAAATTCAAGAGTTTGGTTGAAAAATTCATGAGTTTGGTCAGCAAACTCATAATCTTCCCGCCGTACTCTTCCTGTGCCCGGTGTATTCATGAAAAATGTCAGTTGTTATTATCGTTTTGTGATCTTATATTGAAATTCTGGCTGCAGATACTCAATGTCACGTTCAATGTTATGATACCGTATCTGACTTTCTATAAGACAGTAAATACAAAAACAGTAAAGAACACAGTCAATTGTTCACCCAGTTCAGTGTGCAACAACACCTACTCTGGGGGCTACCAAGTCAGGGAGGAAATCCACTATAAGAGATATTAATTCAGGAATAAACCAACCAGTTTATCTCCTTCACTTAAGACCTACCCAATGCAACTTCAATCTAAGTACAACTTAAACCTGAGTTCCTACTCACTCCCCCTCAATCACAGCAGTGATACTTAAAACAATTGACTAATGAATTGATGAAGACACTCTTCAAAACATACACTTGATTATGCTTCACAGCTTTTTAATCAAGCAACACAAACACTCTTTCTTCACAGCTTTGAGTGATACATAAACCTAACTTGACTTTGCTTCAAAGCTTTAGTCAAGAGACACACAAACACTCTTGCTTCAAAGCTTTGAGTGATACATAAACCTAACTTTACTTTGCTTCAAAGCTTTAGTCAAGAGACACGCAAACACTCTTTCTTCAAAGCTTTGAGTGATACACAACCCTTACAATTAAAACCTATTCCAAGTCACTTATCACAATGATACTTGCTTGGATTACAATAGTTAAAACTATACAGCTTCTAAATGATCTTCTGTCAAAAAGGGATACGTTCCAAACAGCAGCCCTGTTAAATATATAGCAGCTGCATCTTCAGTTAGGGTTTCCACAAAAAGCTAGGGTTAATTCCGTTTGACCTTAAGACTAGGTCACAGGACTTTATCAACCAGATTAGGGTTTAGCTAGGTTAACCCCAAGTCCACGAGATTTTCTGTTCTGGAAAGACTGAGTCATTTTCCTGAAAAAACTCAGAATTACCCAAACTGCATAACTGTTAGTTCAGAACAGGATGTCTTAACATTTTTTATGACATCTGAAATCCTGACAACTGATTTTGGTAAATGTGATCTTTTTGCAAAATGCTCAGATACACACTCATAAACAGCAGCACCTGTATGACAATATTTTTCTGCAGAGGTACCTAATAAATTAGTACCTAATAAACTAGAATGTTATGACATCAGTCATGACATTCACACACCTGGTTTTACCAAAAATGCATGCCAATAACTAAACAACTACAAACTCCCCCTTTGGCAGATTTTTGGCTAAAGACCCTAAGCAATCAGAGATAGATAGCAGCAGAATAAATAGTTTGGCAGAAAAATAGAATGTCTAATAAAGTCTACCAAAATATATCTCCCCCTCTTTAGCCACAAATGGGCCAAAGATACATGTTCTTAAAGGTTATACAGTCATCCCAAAAGTACAAGCAAAAAAAAACTGAACACACTTTGCAAACTCCACCAGGACTCAGCATCAACTCCACCAACCTTCAAGCACTGTCCCCTTCAGAGGAGCTAGTTTTTTCAGTATTGAGTTGATCTTCAGCTTCTGCACCCTCTTCCCTTCTGTTTCCTTCAGCTTCCTCCTTTTCTAACCTGGCAATTAGGTTTTCTAGGGTCTTTTTCCTAGCTTCCATCTCTTTGCAGGTCTCTTTCAATACAGCTATAACATCAGATGTTTTGGACTAAGTCTTTACAGATGATGTCTCAGCTGATGTTATGACAATATCAGGAGCATGAGATCCCTGAAACAACTTGTAGTGTAACCCAAGAGCAAGAGCTCTTTTGCAAGCAGTATCTCTTGCCACCAGGATATCAGGGTATTGTGCAAGGATAATTCCACAAAGGAGGGAGGGAAAGGCAATTGGGCCTTTGACAGCATAACTACCAGCATGTTTTAAAGTTTGTTCAAAAATATACCTGCCATAGTCAAAAACAGTCTTGGTTCCCACAACATAAATAAATCTCCCCAATCCTGTGGAGATAGTTGATTTATGGTTTGTAGGGACCCAGTTGGCTGCACCAATCTTGTGCAGGATGGCAAATTTCATGCTAAGTTTGTTGGCATTCAGCTTGCCTTTCAAGGGCCAGCACTTGACTTGTCTTACTGTGATGGTTTGACAAACTTCATTGTCAGTGACTTCTAGTTCAGGGCAACCCTCATTTGATCTTCCAAGAAATTTGTTAATTTCTGATGGAGAGAAATTAACCCTTCTTCCTCTAAATAAACACTTTCAAAGTCAGCTGACCTTCCATCAGCACATTCGTCAGACAAGTTAACTATGAACTCCTTGACCAGATTTTCATAGCACTTGGTAAATTTTACCACAGTCTTCATCAGTCCAGCAATTTTAATCAGGTCCATGATGTCCTTGCACTCCATGGCATCATTGTTTAGCTCTCTTTCTAAAGCTATTCTCTTCAAGCAAACATACTTCCATCTGTTTGCATTGTCAGGATGGTGAAAAGAGATGTTGTCTGTTGGGACTTCAGGAACTCTAGCCATTTTGCTAGAGAGGAGTTTCCTTCTGATAGGAATTTCTTCAGCATCAATCTCAAACTCTGATTCCTCATCAGAATCAGAAGATTTAGGTTCTTTTCTCTTCTTTGTAATTGGTTGTCTACCAGTATGCACCTGGGCTTTCACCTTCCCTTTGGACTGACCAGTTTTCACAGATTCTACCCCAGCCTTGCCTTCAGCCTTGGATTTCTTATCAGCAGGTTTATCTTTGGTCATACATTTTGCAGCATTCTGATTACCCTTTCTTTTCAACATTCTCCTAGCTATGCTAGGGTTTACATTAGCAATCAGATCATTGTCTGAGTAATCCTCATCCACATCAATGATAGGTGGATCAACAGTCTTCTCTGAAGGGTTCTGAATGTTGTCATTTTGTGTCACAACATTCTCAGAGACATATACATTCTCAGAGACATCCACATTTGGGCTTGCTGATTCTTGATTTAATGGGACAGAAATCCCCGGTACAGATTGGTTTCCGCTTAGTATTCTTGTAACAAGCCTAGCAATTGCTTGATGTACTTGAGTTGATCCTTCCCTATTTGGTATAGAGGAAGAAGGATGAGAGGGATTACCAGAAGCAGTAGCTTGAGCTCTTCCTGCATGCCTAGTTCTCAGTTTTTTGACTTTGGAGGGGTCAGTTGCCATTTCTCTGAGAGGAGTGATCTCAAGGACTTCAGAATCTATGCATGTGGTGATTGCTCGAGAATCTTGGTCAGATGATGAAGATGAAGTGGTCGCCTTGGTTGAAGATGATGTTTGAGACACTTTGATTGACTTAGAGCACCAGTAGCAATTTGAGAGAAAACTTTGATTGAGAGAAAGGAATAGGTTGCAAAGACGAGAGAGGTAGGAGGCAAATGAGAGTCTATTCAACTTCTTAATAATTTTGAAAGAATTGGAAAGACATATGATTAACCCACTAAAAATAGACTTAACACAAGTAACTCCTTCAACCCTTGTTTTAAGCAAAATTAATTGCTATAATTTCTCACGTTGGCAAATACCCATCTTGCCCCTCAAGTTTTCAAGTTGATTTCCAACAAGAGCCTTGGTAGAGGAATCAGCCAGCTGAAGCTTAATGATACCATGTTCCAGTTTAATTGACTTCTTCTCTACAAGGTCAATGTGCTTGGTCCTGCTATGCTGAATAGGGTTCTTGGAAATATTGATTGTATTCAGATTGTCACAATACAATGTCACAACATCTTGTGAGACATTATACTCAGTGAGCATCTGTTTTGTCCAGATATTTTGAGAACAGCTACTACCAGCTGCAACTATTTCAGCACAGAGTTGGGAAGGCATTCTTTTGACATGAATCATAGCTCTGGCAGATTCCTGTATGATCCTATTTTTCTTTTTGTCAACTCCATTTTGATGATGAGTTATAGGAGAAGAGACTTCATGACTCATTTCTTCTGGGAAACAGAATTTATTAAACTTGTTGTTTCCAAATTCCTTGTCATGATTACTTCTGGTTCTGACAACACATCCTTCTTCAAGTTTATTCACCACATCATATACATGTCTCTTTTTACCAAGCCTTTCAATTTGAAGTTCACCACAAACCCTCCTTTTATCAATTTGCAGTCTTGGAATCCTTCTGACTGCTTCCATAGAGATAGTTCTTTTCATTCTTCTTAGATGAAGATGGCCAAGCTTATGGTGCCACAGTTTCATCTCTTTTTCTTCTTTGGTAATGGAACACATAGTGGAGTTATTAGTGTTCTCAGGCTGCCACAAGTAACAGTTATCTTTAGATCTGATTCCTTTCATTACCACTTCTAGTTTTTCATTAATTACTAGACATTCAAATTTTGAGAAGTTGACCTTGAATCCTAGATCACACAATTGACTGATACTAATGAGATTAGCAGTCAAGCCTTTTACCAATAGAACTTCATTTAGATTTGGAACTTCAGGGCAGTCCAAATTACCAACTCCTTTGATTTCACCTTTAGCACCACCTCCAAAGGTCACATAACTAGCGGTGTGAGGTTTAACATGTGTTGTACCCCAAAATTTGCCCTCCCATATTCTTCAAAATTTGCCAAGTCAAAGCCTCAAAATTCCCCAAGGGTTGCACAGTTCAAGGGCCTCCTAACAGTCAAAAACTAGGGTTTTGGTTCTGGAAAAGTAATTGAAGTTTCCAAGGGTCCAATCAAGTCCCACATGCCTACAAACATGGTCAAGCATCCTCATACCAAGTTTCAAGACTTACAGCACAAAATTGCACAGTCAAAAACCCTAATTGCACTACAGTCAACTGTAGGGGCAAGATGGTCATTTGACAGTCAAAAGTTCAAATTTTTGGTCAACATTTCATTTTGAAGCCACAAACATCATTTGATCAATGCTTGATCATGATTCTCAAAGCTTGGCTCAAAAAGTCTCAAGATGCAAAAGTTTCCATATTTGGACAGTTGAAAAAGTCAACTGTAACTTGACCAAGGCATAACTTCCACATGGATTATCAGAAAAATTCCATCCAAAGCTCATTTTGAAGAGAAAGACATTTCCTACAACTCCTCTTCACACTTCAAGTCCAAGAAATGCTCTCACAAAAAGTTATCAATTTCAACATTATAGGTCATTTTCAAAAGTCAACAAAAAGGGACTTTAAGTCAAAGGCCATAACTTGAGATTGGTAAATCAAAATGACATGGGACCAAAAACATTGGTTAGAGGACTTCAAGACCTTTCCAAAATGTCCAAGAACATGATCAAAGCTTAAAAATTGAGCAATATATGCCTTGTGGAAGTTGGGAAATTTTTGGATATTTTGAAAAGTCAACATTGCTTCAAAGGTCTTAAAATTGCTAATGGGCCACATTTTCTTCCAAGATTCATCATCCAAAGCATGTGCACGACCATTTGGCCCAAAGGGAAGTTTTTCATCATTTTTATTTATTTATTTGAATTTTTAATTGCCAATAATTCATTTAATTAAAATAAATATGTGGAAAATACCAAACCAATGCAATCAAATCTTTTTATACATGAAATAGCCTCAAGATTTAGTGCATGATCAGATTTGGAAAGAATCATGGTAATTGGACATGATTTGAAACAAATATGCATGAAAAAGATTGGAAAATATATGCCATGAAAATCAATATCTATTCCATCAATGCAAAAGGTTTTTTGATCCAATTTTGAACCCTAATCGTTCACACATATATACTCATGCAAACCCTAATGTTCATAACCTCCCAGCTGCGCAAGAACACCATAACCAAGCTTGAGTTTTTTGACAAAAATTCCAAAACTGAAAACTATATTCCAGTGCGATTCAAGCCAAAATAATTATTCCATTGTCTTGCTGAGACATCAAGGAAGGTGCCTGGATCAAAATCATAGCTTGAAACATCAAGAATTGGTAATTATAAGTCAGAGTGTGTCACTTTTTTTGCATAATCGCATCTGATCATTCATGCCATAATTTTCAAATCTAATGCTTGTTTTGTATTGCTCTTGTCATTCTGAAGCTAACCCAGTTGTTTGATTAAGTTTTCCTCATCCATACACGATTTCACCATTGATGCTAACTAGGGTTCTTCAAGCTTCGAATTGGGTATTTTCATATACTGTAAAATTGGGACTTCCCAATACCATGATCAAAATCAGGACACTTGGACGAATCGATTGCTATAGTCGCGCCTAATTTATGAAGCACCATAGCCTAATCGCTATTTTGGAAAAAGGCATATTTTGGGGGGGGTTTAAAACCCCCGCTAATTCTTTTTTATGTTTCAGGAAAATGCAAACCATGAAGAAGACGATGATGTGTAGGACATCAATTGGTTCATTTAAATTTCGCGCTAAAAAAGTCCACTAACTCACGTTTTGATTGATATTATTTGTTAATTATATTACATACAAAGCATTCAGGTGGTTCAGTTGGCAAGGCGTGGGGTTGATAATCTCTGGGACCTGGGTTCGAATCCCAGGTCCCCCTCCCTTTCAATAATATTTTTCATAAAATCTTCCCATGTAGCTCATTCCCTGAAGATCACCATACGCTCATCAATCAAACGCGCCACACGTCCCACTGCATCCATCCTATGGCTAGGATTCAGAGCCTATGATGTGCTGCAGTCAACGCATACCCATGCTACCCTGGAAAGTCAACCAGGCCAGGATCTATTGGGCCAACAATGCTAAAGTATACCTCCTAATTGGGGACAGAACCCCCTAAGGTTTTGCTATTCTTTTCTTTTATTTTATTTGTTTCAATTATTCTTTTTTTTAATTCTTTAATTTAATTTATTTTCATAAAATATAAAAATAGCAAAAATCAGAAAAAGACAAAAATTAAAATATGTTTTATTTAAATATTATCTTTTTTTGTAAATAAATAATATCATTTAATTTAGTTTTCAATTCTAGGGTTAATTTTAATATCTTTTCTCAATAAATATAAAAAACTTGTAGAATTAGGTTTTAATTATTGTAATTACTTTTTTCTTTTATTTTCTCAACAATAATAATTAATTATTTATTTTTCATAAATCAAATTGCATTAATTAATTAGGTTTAATTTTAGGTAATTTTCATATTTTCTTAATAAATTAAAAAATAGCTAGAATTAGGTTTAAATTTCATTTAATTCACATTAAAAAACCATAAATACAAAAAACATCCAAAAAATAATTTCTTTTCCTTTTAATTTAATTAATTTGTTAATATAATTTAATTTAATTAAAAAGGGTCCAACGCCCTCGCTTTCAATTTTAATTCCAATTCGTGCATTTATTTCTTTTCTTTTAAATACTTATGTAATTCTCCCAAAGCCGTGTAAATTTATGTTTCTCGCACTTTATTATTTTATGTCAAATCGGGTCCTGGATTAAATTTGGTGATGTGGACCCGCGCCTTTGTAATAGTTTTGGAATTTTATATTTCTCGCAACTTTTTAAACTGCTAATAATTGCATGCAAGAATGAATGTCTAAATAAAAGCAAACGCGTAGGTCACCATAACATGACAAAAGACAAAATATCTGAAAACGACACACAAATCACACACCACCCCTAGGGTACGCCTCACTGTTGCCTTGCCTCGAAAGGTGATCATCGAGTAGAGGATGTATTAGTAAGTCCTCATGATCTGGGAACCTGGCATGAGGGTAGCTTCTAAGGTATCTTCCCATTGCTCCGGTGATCACCATGTCCCGAACCTCGAATTGACCCGAACACCTCCAACGGTGGTGCTACCTACCTCTCAATGGTGGGATGGCACTACTTTAAAGGACATTTACACAGACGAATTCCTTAGGGTAGGTAGACGACTCTAGATACTTGCTCTAATTTCAAAACAAATTCAAAGAATACTTTTCACACCGACACCTTTTCAAAAAGCTTTCGAAAGCAATTTTTCAAACACTCTTGAGGACCGATACAAGAGTCGAACTGGAATTTTCAAAGAAACTTTTTAAAAAAACCCACAGTTGAAAAGCAAACAAACCTTTTGAAAACACAATGAGCAAGTATCTAAGAGCCCATGGATAACCATGGATAGAAAGGGTGCTAACACCTTCCCTTTCTATAATCTACCTCCCGAACCGAGAGCAATCTCTATAAGGAATTTTTCTGTGCTTTTGTCCTTTCCATTTGGAGAAAATAAAAGACGGTGGCGACTCTTGCTTACCGCGACATTTCACGAACCAGTGTTAAACAGTCAGTTCCAGATCCACCGATCATAGAACTGGCGACTCTGCTGGGGACATATACTTAAAAGTGAGGTGTACCTTAGGGATAGTTCATAACTGTGTTTTCAATTGCTTTCTTTGCTTGCTTTAAATTGTAGGACTATCTTGGGAGTTCTATAGATCCTAACCTGGATCTGGGAATACCTTCTTAGAAAGTAGCAACAAGGTTGTGAGGGAACTGTGCGGGGTATACCGACATGGTTGAAACAGTCTGCTACGTTGATGTGGCACTTTGGTGTGTACTGGTAACCCTTGAGTTCAGTCAAGGAGAGTACGGGGCCTCCGCGTGGTGTCGTGAAGCATCAACAGACCTTAGGAACCGTAATTGAACTATCTTGGCCTCTTTAGGGTGGTGAGATAACTGACTTTGGTGCAGTCCGAGGTTGGTTGATACTCGATACTACACTCAATTGAGGGTTGCTTTCCTGGAATATTTCGGTCGCCAGTTCAGTGGCTAAATCGAAACGATGAACAATGAAAGCAATCCAATGATATTGGGACCCTTAGAACCCGGTTACTTCCGATAGGACAGGTTGAGCCCACCAACTTCAAGAGGGTAATACCTAGACCCCATGCTGGCCTAAACTCTAAGGGTTTCTCTTGTGTGACTTGTGTGCCTTCCAACTTGACTACTTGCATGCTTGTTATCTGACACATGAACTACTTGCAGGTTTTGTTTATAGTCCTCAATTGGGACTCATGACAGGTTTTACTTGAGTTTCTTGCAGGTTTTGGTTTGCAGTCCTTAATTAGGACCCATAACAGGGTTATCTACATTACCCCATGCATAGCATAACATCATACCATTGCATACATCCTAACCCATTTCAAGGATCTCAAGGGCTTGTGATGCAGGTCATGATGAACCAACATGTCTGGCAAGGGGCAAAGGGGATTTATTTTCCTCTAGCCAAGGTTGTCAGGGGCTATGACCCACTAGATATGGTGAGCCTTGACCCTTGAAGAAGGATTCTCAGCAACATGCAGTTCCTTCAATCAAGCTACAAAATTCAAAGCTCTAACAAATTTCTTGTTTACCCCGCGAGTTCCTTGAAAACATTGCATGCATATCATACATATCATTGCATTACAGGTACCCTTTGGACAAGCCACTTACCATCTGCGCTGTTTATTTCAGCAATGGCTTCCAAACAAGATAACCAGGACTTTCTTGCTCAAGAGACTCGGTTCGGAGAAATCCTCCTGAATCTATCCAAGGGGCAGGAGGAGCTAAAGACACTTCTCATGGAAACGTTGGTCAGGAACAGCGCTGAGGACGAACGGATGAAACACTCGCAAGCTGAAATGGATGCAATGAAAGCCCAAATGCTGGGGCAGGTGACTGCCATTCAAGGTTTAACTCAAAAACAAGAAGAGCTCGGGGTTCTCGTCAACCAACTACTTCGGGGTAACCAGCTGGGGCAAACATCTAAGGGTAAAGAGCCAGTCACCGTTCAGCCAC
This sequence comes from Vicia faba, assembly GCA_948472305.1. NCBI lineage: Eukaryota > Viridiplantae > Streptophyta > Magnoliopsida > Fabales > Fabaceae > Vicia > Vicia faba. The sequence continues at coordinate 52,115,553 of OX451741.1, forward strand.
CTTTGAAACAAGGAGGTAAGGGGAGAGCTCCTCAAGTGGCTTCAGGGTCACCAATTCAGCAGCAACTTCACCAGTTTCAGCCAGACAAGCCCAGGAGGCAATTCACCCAGCTCAATATGTCGTTGTTTCAAGCTTTACAACGCCTGTTGAGGTTGAATCTGATCACATTAAGGGCTCATCCCTGGAACCCCAACACAGCATCTCCTATCTATGATCCCAATAAAAGGTGTGCCTACCACTCTGCCAGTCCAGGCCATGATACAAATGAGTGTTGGGCTCTGAAGAACAAGATCCAGGACCTGATTGATGAAGGAGCATTGGAGTTCACACAAGATGGTCAGGCTGAGTTTTTCTACCATCCCTCCAAGGCTCACCATTCAAAGTAACAAGCCCTGAGAGGAAAAGACTTTTGTTCATTCGATTTTCAAGTTGTAATTCTCTTTTGTTCAAACATTTACTCATGTTAAACGCCGTTATTTCATTAATGCATCGCATGTGTCTGTTTTGAAGCAATATATTCGTATTCACTATATGCAAATTATTTTCATATTTTTTCTGATGATCAACGCTCGATTAATAATTCTAAGCCTCTTGAGGGAGGATGACAAAAACGATACCACGATCTTTACAGTATGCTTTTGAACAGACCCCGCTGATGAGGTACAGGCATTGTTTCAAATCCCTAAACACTGGAGTTATAAGGAAGATAATCCCTCGTTACCCCCTCTAAGCCAAAGAAGTAGGAGTTTTTCTTTTCGAAATTTAAAACCCTTAATCATAACTTGGGGTAGGGTAGTTCTCTCAGTTGATCCAAGTGCATAACGAATGGAACCAAAGATGTCCTTACAAAACAAAGGAAGACAGTGATGGTTCTGAATAATCAATAAAGAAAGGCAGTCATTATCTCAAAAAAATAAAAAACCCATTAAGTCAAAACCCATGAAGGAGACTTACAAAACTGGGGCATCCCGTTGACTGTAATTCCAAAAAAGGAAACAGTTCAGGCAAAAAAGAAAGGGATAACAAAAATCAGACAAGAAAGAGGTCTTACAAACCCTCAACAAAAAAGGAATGGCTGCCTATTCAAAATAAGTTATCAACATCCGAATCATCACCGGAAAATCAGAGCAAAGACTCAAACAAGGTCTAACGTATGATCAACTGAGTTTAGGTTTGGAGAACATCACGAAGAGCGGGTGGGTACAAATAAAATTTGAGCCTTTATCCTTTGTTTCTTAAACCGTGAACCAGGCCACGTTATAACCCTTAAAAGCCCTAGCTGAAGCATGGGTTAGTTCGAAAGCATACTGTGACGAAAGGTATCCTGACTCCTTAAGGCTTACTATAAAGAAGGAGTTGACATCACGTTTTACAAACATTCATTTGTTTTATGAAAAAAAAATGCATTTTCAAAATCTTCAAGACAGACATAGGCTTTGCATTTTTAACATAACTTTGTTTGCATATGACCTTTTGTTTGAACAGCATAGAAATTCGCACGATGGATACCTAGTGAATAAAAGCACTCCCAATCAAGGGGCATGATATGATCATGGTCTATTATCTGGGGCAGTCCAATCAAGATTCGGAGAATCTCTCAGAAGGCCAAATAGCCTGGGGAAAATCCCCATCTGAGTCACTTGGGGCATTCCAACAACGAATCTTGCCTGATCAAACACCTTCTGGTGGCATGACAAAACACTTCTAACAGGGGAAACTCCCTACATTCTGAGAGCATGGACATAGTCTAAAAAATACTACGCACAATCAAAGACCCGCTAGGTTGACATACCTAGGCAAAAATAAGGGCTTCCCGGCGAACCAAAAGGGTTCGGGCAAAATGAAGGGATGAAATAAAAAAAAATCTGTACACCCGACAAGTCGAAAACCTGAAAAGGCGGCTTGGGCAAAAATGGGTATCCCGGTGGACTGAAAACCCGAAAGGGCGGTCCGGGCAAAAGTTAGGGACCAAAGCGTACGACTATGTCCTGTCATCTTGTCACCTGCCTACCAGAAGAAGGTTGTTCCGTCAACAACTATCAGCACCTCATAGGTTTTCCTCCCCCACCTCAGAAACATGAGCAATAAAGAGTTGTCTAAGCAACCTAATTGTTCTGTCCTCCAAGGTACCAAGGTGGGTTCGGCTGAAGAACAACCAGGATATCTTAAGTCCCCAGAGAGTATCCAACAAATCAATACACTCTCTCCAAGCAAAGTTACAACCAACCTTAAGGAAGTTGGGTCTCCCCCGCAGATCTCAACATTCCCCAGCAATATACATGCATTCTTAACAAGCATCCCCGACAGTCTTTGTCTAAAGATTGTTCCCCGGCGGTACATCAAACATTCAAAGGAGTCACTTCCCCAGTACAGTTCAAAATTTCCCCAGGAGAATCCAATCCAGTTTCCCCAGGAAAGTGGGAATCCATCTCCCCAAGCAGTAAGCTTATCCCCAGTAGATTCTGGAAGCTTGCTCCCCGCAGAGCACGAACGCGTACCCCGGCTTTATTCAAAGAGTTATTTCCTTACCAGGATATAACTGGGTTATCCTCAGCCAAAGGCCACGGAAAGATCATCCTCGACAAAGTCTTCTTACCCCCAGCGAAGTCTATTAACACTTCCAACACAACAATGGTATCCCCAGCAAAGTTACCATCAACATTTCAGCAAGTACCTCTCTCCCATAGAGTATTGCTCCCCAGCAAGATCGTTAGAGTACTTTTCTCCCTGCAGAGTAATCCATTCGCCAAGTTTATTCCCCAACAGAGTTATCTTCTCCTACCGGTATTCTTGCAACTATCATCCCCAGCGGAAGCAAAAATCTATTCTTCAAACGTCACCCCAGGATATGACTTCCCGACACCCGTCAAGGATTTACTTTCCTAGACGACAAACATACATTCATAAACATCGCACTTCCATATAGTATAGCATGCATATACGTATCATATCTTACAAATCTCAGTTATGTTGAGAACATCATTGCTTGATCCATATCATGCATTGCATATGGATGACCTTTACCTTTCAGGAAAGATCCAGTTAAGTTCTCAGCTATATTTCAAGACCTTGACCGGTTTAGTTAAATCGACCCTAAGATTTTACTGTTTCTTATCCAGTCAAAGGCCTTCTCTGGTTCAGTCAGATCGACCCTAAGATCTCCCTATTTCTTATCCAGTTGAAGACATTTCAAGACCTAGACCGGTTCAGTTAAATCGCCCCTAAGATTTTCCTGTTTCTTACCCAGTCAAAGGCCTTCTCTGGTTCAGTCAGATCGACCCTAAGATCTCCCTGTTTCTTATCCAGTTGAAGATTTCAAGACCTAGACCGGTTCAGTTAAATCGACCCTAAGATTTTTCTGTTTCTTATCCCGTCCAAGGCCTTCTCTGGTTCAGTCAGATCGACCCTAAGATCTCCCTGTTTCTTATCCAGTTGAAGATTTCAAGACCTAGACCGGTTCAGTTAAATCGCCCCTAAGATTTTCCTGTTTCTTACCCAGTCAAAGGCCTTCTCTGGTTCAGTCAGATCGACCCTAAGATCTCCCTGTTTCTTATCCAGTTGAAGATTTCAAGACCTAGACCGGTTCAGTTAAGTCGACCCTAAGATTTTTCTGTTTCTTATCCAGTCAAAGGCCTTCTCTAGTCCAGCTAAATCGACCCCTAACAGATTTTCCTGATGAAGACTCAGTAGAAGATATCCAAGATTCTCTCAATGATTACTGTTGAGGTTGAAGTCGCCTGTGGTTCTCTCCCCGTTACTGCGGAGGTAGTAATCGCCCCAAGATTCTCTCAGCGTTACTGTTGAAGTAGAAGATATCCAAGATTCTCTCAGCGTTACTGTTGAGGTTGAAGTCTCCCGTGGTTCTCTCCCCGTTACTGCGGAGGTAGTAATCGCCCCAAGATTCTCTCAGCGTTACTGTTGAGGTTGAAGTCGCCTGTGGTTCTCTCCCCGTTACTGCGGAGGTAGTAATCGCCCCAAGATTCTCTCAGTGTTCCTGTTGAGGTAGTAATCATCCAAAGTTCTCTCACCGTTCATGTTGAGGTAGTAACCATCCCTGGTTCGTTCATCACTGTTTGAAGATCCAGATCCAGCTCCTGTAACCAGTCAGGACACATCTATGCAAAGAATTTGAAGACCAGCTCCTGTAACGGGTCAGGTAATCATTTTTCCTTTTGTAGGTACGCAAGCTCTCGCTAAGGAATCTCTTATGCGATCAACATCCAGATGGCATCTGTAAGCCCATCCATCTTCCATCACCTCTTAGCATGGCATCTATAAGCCCATCATCCTATCCATTAATCTCCAAATGGCATCTATAAGCCCATTCACCATCACACTGCTACTATGTGAGCGCAAATTTCAGGGCACTCTAGTGTTCAATCATCTTCCACCTTCGGATTACGAAAGGCACGTCAGCCAATCTGCATCCTCAGGTCTAAGAAGATTGAACAGGAGCAACTGTTGTACCCAAAAATTTGCCCTCCCATATTCTTCAAAATTTTCCAAGTCAAAGCCTCAAAATTCCCCAAGGGTTGCACAGTTCAAGGGCCTCCTAACAGTCAAAAACTAGGGTTTTGGTTCTGGCAAAGTAATTGAAGTTTCCAAGGGTCCAATCAAGTCCCACATGCCTACAAACATGGTCAAGCATCCTCATACCAAGTTTCAAGACTTACATCACAAAATTGCACAGTCAAAAACCCTAATTGCACTACAGTCAACTGTAGGGGCAAGATGGTCATTTGACAGTCAAAAGTTCAAATTTTTGGTCAACATTTCATTTTGAAGCCACAAACATCATTTGATCAATGCTTGATCATGATTCTCAAAGCTTGGCTCAAAAAGTCTCAAGATGCAAAAGTTTCCATATTTGGACAGTTGAAAAAGTCAACTGTAACTTGACCAAGGCATAACTTCCACATGGATTATCAGAAAAATTCCATCCAAAGCTCATTTTGAAGAGAAAGACATTTCCTACAACTCCTCTTCACACTTCAAGTCCAAGAAATGCTCTCACAAAAAGTTATCAATTTCAACATTATAGGTCATTTTCAAAAGTCAACAAAAAGGGACTTTAAGTCAAAGGCCATAACTTGAGATTGGTAAATCAAAATGACATGGGACCAAAAACATTGGTTAGAGGACTTCAAGACCTTTCCAAAATGTCCAAGAACATGATCAAAGCTTAAAAATTGAGCAATATATGCCTTGTGGAAGTTGGGAAATTTTTGGATATTTTGAAAAGTCAACATTGCTTCAAAGGTCTTAAAATTGCTAATGGGCCACATTTTCTTCCAAGATTCATCATCCAAAGCATGTGCACGACCATTTGGCCCAAAGGGAAGTTTTTCATCATTTTTATTTATTTATTTGAATTTTTAATTGCCAATAATTCATTTAATTAAAATAAATATGTGGAAAATACCAAACCAATGCAATCAAATCTTTTTATACATGAAATAGCCTCAAGATTTAGTGCATGATCAGATTTGGAAAGAATCATGGTAATTGGACATGATTTGAAACAAATATGCATGAAAAAGATTGGAAAATATATGCCATGAAAATCAATATCCATTCCATCAATGCAAAAGGTTTTTTGATCCAATTTTGAACCCTAATCGTTCACACATATATACTCATGCAAACCCTAATGTTCATAACCTCCCAGCTGTGCAAGAACACTGTTGCACCCCAAAATTTGCCCTCCCATATTCTCCAAGAAATTGCCAAGTCAAGCTGCAAAATTCCCCAAGGGTTGCACAGTGCAAAGGTCTCCTACACAGTCAAAACTAGGGTTTGAGTTCTGATCAAAGAAATGAAGTTTTCAAAGGCCCAATCAAGTCTCACATGCCTACAAATGTGGTCAAGTATCCTCATATCAAGTTTCAAGGTATTCAGCTCAAAATTGCACAGTCAAAAACCCTAATTGCACTACAGTCAACTGTAGGGGCAAAATGGTCATTTGGCAGTCAAAAGTTCAAATTTTTGGTCAACATATCATTTTGAAGCCACAAACATCATTTGATCAATGCTTGATCATGATTCTCAAAATTTGGCTCAGAAAATCATCAAAATGCAAAAGTTTCCTTATTTGGACAGCTGAAAAAGTCAACTGAAATTGACCAGGGCATAACTTTCACATGGATTATCAGAAAAATCCCATCCAAAGCTCATTTTGAAGAGAAAGACATTTCCTACAACTCATCTTCATACTTCAAGTCCAAGAAATGCTCTCACAAAAAGTTATCAATTTCAACATTATAGGTCATTTTCAAAAGTCAACAAAAAGGGACTTTAAGGCAAAGGCCATAACTTGAGATTGGTAAATCAAAATGACATGGGACCAAAGGCATTGGTTAGAGGACTCAAAGACCTTTCCAAAATGTCCAAGAACATGAGAAAAGCTTAATAATTGAGCAAGTTATGCCTTGTGGAAGTTGGGAAATTTTTGGATATTTTGAAAAGTCAACTTTGATCCAAATGACCTAAAATTGCTAATGGGCCCATTTTTCTTCCATGACTCATCATTCTAAGCATGTGCACGACCACTTGGCCCAAAGGGAAGTATTTTCTCATTTTTTATTTATTTATTTGAATTATTATTTATATTAATTCATTTAAATCAAATTAAATATAGGAAAAATACTAACCTAAGTTTTCAAATCTTTTTGTACACCTTTCAACCTCAAGATTTCGTGCCTAAGTCAATAAGGAAAGATTGGGAGTGATTTGATCTTAATTGATACAAAAACATGTGAAAAATATTTGGAAAATAAAGCTAGAAGATCAAATCTCCAAAACAATAAAAGCAATGGATTTGATTGAGTTTTTGTGACCTAATAGCCTCCATACAAATACATGAACACAACCCTAATGCCCATAGACTGAAAGCTGCGCAAGAAAGGCTATTACAAACTTGAAATTTTCTCCATAAAACTCAAAATTGAAAACCATTTTTTAGGACGATTCAAGCCCTAATATTCATTCCATTGGCTTCCTGAAGCTTCACTGATCATATTCCAATCCAGAACATTCATCAAAAGGCAAAGAATCGGTATACAGAACTCAACATATTCCATGAAAATTTCATAATCGTATTCTATATTCTACGCATTTTCATGACATTTCAATTATTGATTCTTGTTCCTGGTGTGATTTTAAAGCTAACCATTATGTTTGATTGAATTTTTGCAAGCCATACGCGATTATGCCATAACTGTTTTTCTAGGGTTTACAGAGCTTGAAATTGGGGTTTCTCAAATAAGGCAAAATTAAGACTCCAAACCACCACCATTCAATTTAGCATATCTGGACGAAGAAGACACAACAGTCGCGCTTAATTTATATGGCCTTATGGCCTATTCGTTATTTTTTCTAATGGGGCATTATAGAACGGTTCAAAAACCGTTGCGTTTGTTCTTTGTTTTACAGGGATGGTGAAGAAGATGATGTGTTGTCAACACATGATACGCTGCTTTGAAAATTCGCGCGTGTTTCCAAGCGTTGATTCACTTTCTTTTTATAATATTTGTTAACTATTATATATTAAATATGATTCAGATGGCGTAGTGGCACAGGTGTTGAGTGGTGATGCTAGTGACCTGGGTTCGAACCCCAGGTCTGTATAATTTCTCATGCTATTTTTCATTAACCAATCCCATGCAGCGCTTAATGTCTGGATGTACCATGCACTTCCAAATCAAGCATGACACGTCCCCTTGGAGATCAAGCCAAAGGCCTAGATCTGAAGCACACCATGAACGTGAGTCAATGTTGCTACACGCTTGCTAAGAAAGGTCCACAAGGCCAATGCTATTGGGCCAGATTGCTGAGTCCATACCTCACAATTGGGGCCTGAACCCCCCCCTGGTTTGCAAATTTTCTGCATATTGTATTATTTTTCAATTATTGTTTTATTTATTGTTTTGATTCAATTAATTATTTTTACCAAATATAAAAAATATCTAAAAATCAGAAAAGACAAAAAAACATAATAAATATTTTATTTTGATTATTTTCATAAACAAATTGCATGTAAATTAATTAATTTAAATTAGGTGCTTTAACTTTAATTCTTTTTAACAAAAATATAAAAAATGTAGAACTAGGTTTAATTGATAATTTTTATTTCCTTTTAATTCTTCCTTTCTTCATCACAATACTTATTTATTTATTTATTTTATAATTAAATTGTACATAAAAAACTTAGGTTTAATTTAGGTTAAACTTTAATATTTTCATAATAAATTTAAAAGCTATTAGAATTAAGGTTTGCCTTTTAGTTTAATTTTAATTAATTCTTTTTTCATCAAATTCCTAAAAACACTAAAAATACTAAAAAACATTCTTTTTTAATTTTTAATTTTAATTCCTCATTAATTCTAATTAATTAATTCATGTAATTTAATATTTTGCAAAAGGGTCCAACGCCCTCGTTTCGACTTAATTGTTTAATTTCGCATATTTATTTTATTTCGCTTAAATATTTATGTATCTCTCCCAAAGCTTTGTAATTTATACTTTTCGCACTTTTCAATTTCATTATTTACTTTGCTTTATTTACTTTCCGTCAAATCGGGTCCGGTTTAATTTTGGCGATGTGGACCCGCGCCATTTGTAATAGCTTAGAATTTACTTTTCCCGCAAATATTTCTTAACTGTTAATCAAAAGCATGAAAGAATGTATGGACTTAAATAAAATCAAGCGTAGAACACCAATAACACGACAAGACAAATACAAATGAAAACGACACACAAATCGCACACACCACCCCTAGGGTACGCCTCACTGTTGCCTTGCCTTCGAAAGGTGATCGTCGAGTAGAGGATGTCTTAGTAAGTCCTCATGATCCGGGAACCTGGCATGAGGGTAGCTTCTATGGTGTCTTCCCATTGCTCTGGTGATCACCATGTCCCGAACCTTCGAATTGACCCGAACAACTCCAATAGTGGTGCTACCTACCTCTCAATGGTGGGATGGCATTACTTTAAAGGACATCTACACAGACGAATTCCTTAGGGTAGGTAGACAACTCGTAGATACTTGCTCTCTTCAAAAACAAATCAGAAAATACTTTTCACACCGACACCTTTTCAAAAAAGCTTTCGAAAGCAATTTTTCAAACACTCTTGAGGACCGATACAAGAGTCGAACTGGAATTTTCAAAGAAACTTTTTAAAACCCACAGTTGAAAAGCAAACAAACCATTTTTGAAAACACAAGTGAGCAAGTATCTAAGAGCCCATGGATAACCATGGATAGAAAGGGTGCTAACACCTTCCCTTTCTATAATCTACCTCCCGAACCGAGAGCAATCTCTTTAAGGAATTTTTCTGTGCTTTTGTCCTTTCCATTTGGAGAAAATAAAAGACGGTGGCGACTCTTGCTTCCGCGACATTTCGCGAACCAGCGTTAAACAGTCAGTTCCAGATCCACCGATCACAAACACCATAACCAAGCTTGAGTTTTTTGACAAAAATTCCAAAACTGAAAACTATATTCCAGTGCGACTCAAGCCAAAATAATTATTCCATTGTCTTGCTGAGACATCAAGGAAGGTGCCTGGATCAAAATCATAGCTTGAAACATCAAGAATTGGTAATTATAAGTTAGACTGTGTCACTTTTTTTGCATAATCGCATCTGATCATTCATGCCATAATTTTCAAATCTAATGCTTGTTTTGTATTGCTCTTGTCATTCTGAAGCTAACCCAGTTGTTTGATTGAGTTTTCCTCATCCATACACGATTTCACCATTGATTCTAACTAGGGTTCTTCAAGCTTCGAATTGGGTATTTTCATATACTGTAAAATTGGGACTTCCCAATACCATGATCAAAATCAGGACACTTGGACGAATCGATTGCTATAGTCGCGCCTAATTTATGAAGCACCATAGCCTAATCGCTATTTTGGAAAAAGGCATATTTGGGGGGGGGGGGTTTAAAACCCCCGCTAATTCTTTTTTATGTTTCAGGAAAATGCAAACCATGAAGAAGACGATGATGTGTAGGACAGCAATTGGTTCATTTAAATTTCGCGCTAAAAAAGTCCACTAACTCACGTTTTGATTGATATTATTTGTTAATTATATTACATACAAAGCATTCAGGTGGTTCAGTTGGCAAGGCGTGGGGTTGGTAATCTCTGGGACCTGGGTTCGAATCCCAGGTCCCCCTCCCTTTCAATAATATTTTTCATAACATCTTCCCATGTAGCTCATTCCCTGAAGATCACCATACGCTCATCAATCAAACGCGCCACACGTCCCACTGCATCCATCCTATGGCTAGGATTCAGAGCCTATGATGTGCTGCAGTCAACGCATACCCATGCTACCCTGGAAAGTCAACCAGGCCAGGATCTATTGGGCCAACAATGCTAAAGTATACCTCCTAATTGGGGACAGAACCCCCTAAGGTTTTGCTATTCTTTTCTTTTATTTTATTTGTTTCAATTATTCTTTTTTTTTAATTCTTTAATTTAATTTATTTTCATAAAATATAAAAATAGCAAAAATCAGAAAAAGACAAAAATTAAAATATGTTTTATTTAAATATTATCTTTTTTTGTAAATAAATAATATCATTTAATTTAGTTTTCAATTCTAGGGTTAATTTTAATATCTTTTCTCAATAAATATAAAAAACTTGTAGAATTAGGTTTTAATTATTGTAATTACTTTTTTCTTTTATTTTCTCAACACTAATAATTAATTATTTATTTTTCATAAATCAAATTGCATTAATTAATTAGGTTTAATTTTAGGTAATTTTCATATTATCTTAATAAATTAAAAAATAGCTAGAATTAGGTTTAAATTTCATTTAATTCACATTAAAAAACCATAAATACAAAAAACATCCAAAAAATAATTTCTTTTCCTTTTAATTTAATTAATTTGTTAATATAATTTAATTTAATTAAAAAGGGTCCAACGCCCTCGCTTTCAATTTTAATTCCAATTCGTGCATTTATTTCTTTTCTTTTAAATACTTATGTAATTCTCCCAAAGCCGTGTAAATTTATGTTTCTCGCACTTTATTATTTTATGTCAAATCGGGTCCTGGATTAAATTTGGCGATGTGGACCCGCGCCTTTGTAATAGTTTAGGAATTTTATATTTCTCGCAACCTTTTAAACTGCTAATAATTGCATGCAAGAATGAATGTCTAAATAAAAGCAAACGCGTAGGTCACCATAACATGACAAAAGACAAAATATCTGAAAACGACACACAAATCACACACCACCCCTAGGGTACGCCTCACTGTTGCCTTGCCTCGAAAGGTGATCGTCGAGTAGAGGATGTATTAGTAAGTTCTCATGATCCGGGAACCTGGCATGAGGGTAGCTTCTAAGGTATCTTCCCATTGCTCCGGTGATCTCCATGTCCCGAACCTCGAATTGACCCGAACACCTCCAACGGTGGTGCTACCTACCTCTCAATGGTGGGATGGCACTACTTTAAAGGACATTTACATAGACGAATTCCTTAGGGTAGGTAGACGACTCTAGATACTTGCTCTAATTTCAAAACAAATTCAAAGAATACTTTTCACACCGACACCTTTTCAAAAAGCTTTCGAAAGCAATTTTTCCAACACTCTTGAGGACCGATACAAGAGTCGAACTGGAATTTTCAAAGAAACTTTTTAAAAAAACCCACAGTTGAAAAGCAAACAAACCTTTTGAAAACACAATGAGCAAGTATCTAAGAGCCCATGGATAACCATGGATAGAAAGGGTGCTAACACCTTCCCTTTCTATAATCTACCTCCCGAACCGAGAGCAATCTCTATAAGGAATTTTTCTGTGCTTTTGTCCTTTCCATTTGGAGAAAATAAAAGACGGTGGCGACTCTTGCTTACCGCGACATTTCACGAACCAGTGTTAAACAGTCAGTTCCAGATCCACCGATCACAACATGATTGAGAATGTTCTTTATTCCAGTCATGTGCTTAGAGCACCCACTGTCAAAGTACCAGCCTTCCCTTGCAGAGACTCTCAGGGAAGTGTGGGCTATCAGGGCAGTAGCCTTTTTCTTCCATTGAGGAGTATGTGGTACCCTTTTTGACTTAGGTTTAACACCTGAGTTTTGATTAGGGTATCCATGCAATTTGAAGCAGAAAGGCTTTATATGGCCATACCTCCCACAATGATGACATCTCCATCTTTGGTACTTTTTCTTCATATATCTCTGTTCCTGATGTTGAGAGTTGTGTTGAGACATCTGCTTTGACATTCGTTTAACAGGCCTGATCTTCTTGTCTGCACCAGATTTCTTAGCTTCCACAAATCCTAGTCCAGATTTGTTTCCCACATTTTGTCCAACTTGAAGAATCTCTTCCAATTTGTCTGTTCCATTAGTCAGCATCTTGACAGATTTGGTCATTTGGTTCAGTTGTGAGTTCAGCAATTGAACTTCCCTTTCTAGATGACTTATAGTTTCAAGGTCTGCCCTTTTTTCAGCCTCCAGCTTTATGATGAGTTTTGATTGTTTCTCATTCTGCACACAGACTTCAGCACTTCTGATACACAATTTCTTGTAAGTATCAGCCAGTTCTTCAAATGTCACTTCTTCATCACTAGTGTCACTTTCAGAGGTACAAACACCAGTTAGAGCAGTAACTAGTTTGGCAGATTCTTCTTCAGAATTACTTTCTGAATCACAGTCAGACCAAGTAACAGCCATTCCTTTCTTTTGTTTCTTACGAAAGGTAGGACATTCAGCTCGAATATGCCCATATCCTTCACAACCATGGCATTGAATTCCTCTGCCTTGATTTCCCTTCTCTTCTGACCTTGGTCTTCTGCTGGAACTGTCAATGTCAGAGGGAATGTTATGAACATTAGACCTTGACTTTGGATCTATTCTTTTGATGAGTTTGTTGAATTGTCTTCCAAGCATGGCTATAGCTTCTGAAATATTTTCTTCTTCATCCTCCTTGTTTTCAACATCAGTGTTGGATACAAGTGCTATGCTCTTGTTCTTCTTGTCACCATTATCAGTGATCCCCATCTCAAAGGTATGAAGAGACCCAATAAGTTCATCCACTTTCAACTTGCTGATGTCCTGGGCTTCCTCTATGGCAGTTACCTTCATTGCAAATCTTTTAGGCAAGGATCTGAGAATCTTTCTCACCAATTTTTCTTCTGACATCTTTTCTCCCAGTGCTCCTGAGGTGTTGGCAATCTCCAAGATGTTCATGTGAAACTCATGAATGGTTTCATCTTCCATCATTTTTAGATTCTCAAACTTGGTAGTTAACATCTGAAGCCTTGACATTTTTACTTTGGAAGTGCCCTCATGGGTAGTTTTGAGAGTGTCCCAAACTTCCTTGGCCAGTTCATATTGACGTACTAGTCTGAATATGTTTCTATCAATTCCATTGAACAAGGCATTTAAAGCTTTGGAGTTTCCCAAGGCTAACTCATCTTCTTCTTTACTCCAATCTTCCTCAGGCTTCAGACTGATTGTCCCATCTTTCTCAGTTATGGTGGGATGGTTCCATCCTTTGTCAGCAGCTCTCCAAGCCTTTTTGTCCAGAGATTTTAAGAAGGCAATCATACGAGGTTTCCAGTAGTCATAATTTGTTCCATCCAGAATGGGTGGTCTATTTCCAAAAACTCCTTCTTTGTCCATAGTGCCAGAAAGTGATATCCCTAGATCTCACCCAGTAATACAGGCAGGGTGCCTGCTCTGATGCCAATTGAAATTCTGGCTGCAGATACTCAATGTCACGTTCAATGTTATGACACCGTATCTGACTTTCTATAAGACAGTAAATACAAAAACAGTAAAGAACACAGTCAATTGTTCACCCAGTTCAGTGTGCAACAACACCTACTCTAGGGGCTACCAAGCCAGGGAGGAAATCCACTATAAGAGATATTAATTCAGGAATAAACCAACCAGTTTATCTCCTTCACTTAAGACCTACCCAATGCAACTTCAATTTAAGTACAACTTAAACCTGAGTTCCTACTCACTCCCCCTCAATCACAGCAGTGATACTTAAAACAATTGACTAATTAATTGATGAAGACACTCTTCAAAACATACACTTGATTATGCTTCACAGCTTTTTAATCAAGCAACACAAACACTCTTGCTTCACAGCTTTGAGTGATACATAAACCTAACTTGACTTTGCTTCAAAGCTTTAGTCAAGAGACACACAAACACTCTTGCTTCAAAGCTTTGAGTGATACATAAACCTAACTTGACTTTGCTTCAAAGCTTTAGTCAAGAGACACATAAACACTCTTGCTTCAAAGCTTTGAGTGATACACAACCCTTACAATTAAAACCTATTCCAAGTCACTTATCACAATGATACTTGCTTGGATTACAATAGTTAAAACTATACAACTTCTAAATGATCTTCTGTCAAAAAGGGATACGTTCCAAACAGCAGCCCTGTTAAATATATAGCAGCTGCATCTTCAGTTAGGGTTTCCACAAAAATCTAGGGTTAATTCTGTTTGACCTTAAGACTAGGTCACAGGACTTTATCAACCAGGTTAGGGTTGAGCTAGGTTAACCCCAAGTCCACGAGATTTTCTGTTCTGGAAAGACTGAGTCATTTTCCTGAAAAAACTCAGAATTACCCAAACTGCATAACTGTTAGTTCAGAACAGGATGTCTTAACATTTGTTATGAAATCTGAAATCCTGACTACTGATTTTGGTAAATGTGATCTTTTTGCAAAATGCTCAGATACACACTCATAAACAGCAGCACCTGTATGACAATATTTTTCTGCAGAGGTACCTAATAAATCAGTACCTAATAAACTAGAATGTTATGACATCAGTCATGACATTCACACACCTGGTTTTACCAAAAATGCATGCCAATAAGTAAACAACTACATATAAGACTGGAATGATTTTCATGGGTCGGTCGAGAGGTATGTATTTCCCCTTTCTGCGTGAATGGCTGTCGACTTGGTTTGGGCGTTTCTTAGCCTCTTCATCTGCGTCGTGGAAAGGTGGATTTGGATTTGCTGTCGAGTTCACCGGTTTCTTCTGCTTTACAGGTAAATGGCTGACACTCCTGAATCGTCAGAGCATGTGGACAACGAGGAGACCAGTGTAGCTGAGGAGGGCGCCAATTTGGTCGACATAATCGACGATCCTGCTTTGAATTGGATTGATGAAGAGCCCCAAGGAATAGCCTCGACATTTTGTCATCCTGAGAGGCAAGACTATACTGTCGTCGAGTATGGTGGTGAACATGAAGGTTTTAAGAGGAACTTCAAAATCATGAGGCCGATGCCAGATGCTCGCATATGCTCGGAGTTCACCCAAGATGCTTTCCCTATGTACAAGGTCGTATTCAAAGACCTGGGACTTCAACTTCCCTTCAACGACTTCCAAATGGGGGTGTTCAATCACTTGAACTTGGCACCCTCTCAGCTTCATCCTAACGATATTGCCTTCATCCGGGCATTCGAACTTACTTGTCGGTTCTTGAGGATCGAAGCGACCATTCCCCTGTTCTTCAGGGTTTTTCATCTACAACGGCAGTTCTGGGGAGGGAAACACAGCTGGGCATCCCTGTAACAGGGGAAGAGGCTGTTTAGGATGTATATGGATTCTGTCCGCGAATTTAAGGACAGGTGGTATGTCTTGCAACCCTCCACCCAAATAGCCTTGGATTCCCTGTTCGACCTGGCTTCCGTTGTGGACGAGGATGGAGAACCGTGCTACAACGCTGAGGGTAATCCGGAGATCAGGAGAATCTTAAAGTTTCCCATCCACTAGTGTTTGGCATACTATGACCATGGTCCCGAACATTACCACACTTCCACCAACGGTATGAGCGCCGATAATGGAGAGACATATGGCGTCCTCAATCAATTTATCGACGATTTCTTCCCCGTTCAGTGGGTCACGAGGGAAGAACACAATATCCTTGATAAAGACAGTGAGCCGGCGTTCGAGGCGCGTCCGATCAACACCAAGGTGTTGGTCGAGTGCCGATCTTATGGACAGGTCGTGGCACTTTTAGGTCTTTACTTGCTTGGTTCTTATATTTTTACTTGCTTTCTTGTTTTGTTTTCCCAAGGCTGACCCGAGGATTTTTTGTTTTGTTTTGCAGGAAACATGGCAGAACATCACGAGAGGCTATTAAAGCTGACTCAATATAAGAAAAGCCACAAGAGGCTGGTGAAGCTGCATCAGCCTACACACATGGTGTCGGTTTCTGAGTCGTCCAAGTAAGGATCTAGTGGGTTGTCGGGGACCCACGTGGCCGACCAACAAACTGTTGTATTGGGTAGGAAAAGAAATCGCCCGACGGATGGGACTGTTGATTTGACTGGAGGAGCTACTGTTCGAGCCTTCAGCCTCCTGCCTTGTTTCATCGAGAAGGATTTCTTTGAGGGCTTCCCTCTAACTGTGTCTGACAACGAGTCTGATATCATAAGGCGACTCGACAACGAAGGCGGAAGGAAGCACATGGCTTCCAACATGGTCGGGGTGATGAAGATGGAGGAGATGGTCGTGGTCCTCGCGGGTGAAGGGGCCAGCTCCTCAGGTCGGGTAAAGATATTGGATTCAGAGAATGTGACTCTTCAAGCGAAGACACAGAAATTGAAGACCGTCCTGGAACGAACTGAAGAGAAGTTTCAGGAATAGAGAGAGAGAGAGAGAGAGAGAGAGAGAGAGAGAGAGAGAGAGAGAGAGAGAGCTGACAAAGCCCTCAAGGAAAGGGACTGTCTCCTGCTCGACCGAGATTTATGGGAGATCGAAAGGGAGCAGTTGGAGAAAGAAGTTGCTGATTTGAAGGCCTCTACGGCGCCCACGGAAGATGAGCCTGGGAGTGTAACTGATTTTTGCACTCGTGCAGATTTTGTTGCTAGGATTTAGATTCTCGAGTCGGACTACGTCGACGCATTGGTCGATGATTTCGAGGTTGCCCTGAACCAACTGTATGTTCTAAACCCAGGGCTTAACACTGAAGGAACTGGGGTTCTGTCCCAGGTGGTCAATGGTCGGGTCGTCCCTCCCCCTGATTCTCTCGAGGATGAGGCCGGTACTCCGAGAAGTGATTAGCTTTTTTCCTTTTGATAACTGATTTGTAATCGGCCCTGCGTGCCTGTAATTTTTTGTAATATTCAGACATTGTCGACATTTTATAATTGCTTTGCTTTACTTTGGTGCCTATATTTTTGCTGATGTTAGCTTATTATTATTTTTGTCTGCCATTATTTTCGACTTGTTTATTTCATGAATACTCATATATTATATGTGGAGACTTGTATTCGACCTTTGTTGTGATTGATATAAGTTTTCCATGAAAGTTCGTGTTTCCCTCGTGGAGATGTGTGCTCGACCCTATTATTTGTTTGGCCAATGTTGAGATGTGTCGAGGGCGCGGAGTAGGGATCTGCGGAACGAGCGTATGATTGTAGTCAAGATCCTACGCTCATGGCGTGAACTATCCATCACGAGCTGGGTGTTCTGCCATGTTGGGGGTACTTCGACAGTAGAGCTCGATCGAGGTGTCCCTGTCGGGGTAGGATGTTGCTCGTCAAATGAATGACCTCCCACCTTTTGTTGGTTTGTAGGTTGCGTCCCTACCCAGACACGCCTACACGGTCAAGCTCATCCCTTCGTCAATTGGATATGACTAGTCGATAGCTAACGCCCTTATCGGGTGAGGGACTTAGCTATAGTATTGCTTTAGCTTCGCAGCATTCCATGGTTGAGGTAACGATTCTCCATTTAGTTTCTCGCGGTAATATGCTCCAGTGCCCGTAGCTCCCTGGATGCGGTACAGCCCCTCCCAGTTTATGGCCAGCTTCGCTTCACGGGAATCCTTATGGTTTCTTTGCAAGACTAGGCTGCTGACCTGAAATTCGCGCTTTATGACTTTGTTATCACGGTGTAGGGATACCTGATGTTTTAGCGTGGCCTCGCAAAGAGCTACTCCTGATCGAATTTCTTCGACTAGGTCGAGCTCATCTCTAAGGGCCTCGTCGTTCATCTCCTTGTTGAGGGGAATTTCAGTTCGCCTAGATGGCTCCATGATTTCTACCGGGATAACAGCCTCGGTGCCGTAGATCAGTCTGAATGGCGTCTCGCCATTGTCGAATAGGGAGTTGTTCGATAAGCCTATAGGATGTTGTGTAGTTCTTCGACCCATCCCCTTTTGGCTTCGTGCAGCCTGTGTTTGACTCCTCACAAGATGACCCTATTTGCGGCTTCAGCTAGGCCGTTGGTCTGGGGGTGCTCGACTGAGGTAAAATGCTGCTTGGTGCCTATTTTGGAAACAAAGCTTTGGAAACCTTGGTCGGTGAACTGTGTGCCATTTTCTATGACGAGTGCTTGTGGTATCCCTAACCGAGCGAGCACATTTCGTTTGTAGAAACAGAGAATGTTGTGCGAGGTGATTTTTGCTAGGGCTTCGACCTCTATCCATTTGGTGAAATAGTCTACGGCCACAATGAGGAATTTGTTCTGATATGTCCCCTGCACGAATGGTCCAAGGATGTCCATTCCCCACCAGGCAAATGGCCACGGGGAGGATAGCGTATGTAGCTCGTGCGGGGGTGCGAGGTGCATGTCAGCGTGTCTCTATCACTTTTCACACCTCTTGACATATTCTTTGGCGTCTTGTTGCATTTTCGGCCAGTAGTACCCTGCTCGCAACGCCTTTCGTGCTAGAGATCTTCCGCCATGTGTTGGGCGTTGATTCCTTCGTGGATTTCCCGTAGTACCTCAGGGACCACGGATTCTTTGATATACTTCAAGAGTGGGATGGAGAATCCACGATGATACAACTTATGCTCGAGCACCACATAAGAGCATGCTTGTCGTTTGGTCGCGGCTACCTCCCTTTTGTCTAGAGGAAGTTCCCCTTTTGTTAGAAAATTGAACATCGGAGTCATCCAGGATGAGTTGTCCCCGATGGCATTCACCTCGAGTAGAGTCATGGTCCTTTCAATGCTCGGGCGAGGTAGGGACTCTTACATTACTGATTTGTTTTCGCCCTTCTTCTTCGTGCTCGCGAGCTTTGAAAGTATGTCAGCCCGTGTGTTCTGTTCGCGCGGTACATGTGTAATTTCTGCTCAATCAAAAATTTTCATGTGTTCTCTGACCAAGTTCAAATATTCAATAAATATGTTGTTCTTAGCCTGGTATCCCCCTTGAACTTGAGGTGCGACAAGTTGAGAATCAGTGAAAATTTATATCTCTCGGGCACCCAAATCCTCGGCCAGTCTTAACCCCACGAGCAGGGCCTCATATTCAGCCTGATTGTTCGAGGTCGGGAAGGAGAGAGTGAGAGAGTGTTCGATCACGAAGCCATCCTCGTTTTTGAGGAGGATTCCTGATCCACTCCCTGTCGAGCTGGAGGCTCCATCCACAAAGATGGTCCACTTGTGCTCCTTCCCTGCAGGGGAGTTATGAGCGGTCATCTCTGCGACGAAGTCGGCCAAAGCTTGGGCCTTCCTGCTTTCATATTGGATGTCAAACTCTGAAAGCTCCAAGGACCACTTTAGCATTCGACCTGCCATGTCTGATCGGCCTAAGAGTTGTCTCACAGGCTGGATTGTCCGTATGACGATCGTGTGTGCGAGGAAATAATGTTTGAGCTTTCTCGCCATGTTGACGAGGGCCAAGGCCACCTTCTCGATCTGTTGGTGTCTGACCTCGGGTCCCTGAATTGCTTTTCTCGTGAAATACATAGGTTTTTGACCGTCAAGAGAATCGGGAATGAGGGTCGCGCTGACAGCCAGAAACAGGAATAAGGTCTCCCCGTCTATTGGTCGTGATAGTACAGGCGGTTGAGAAAGGCTCTGCTTGAGATGGAGGAGGGCTTTCTCGCATTCCTCAGTCCACTCGAAAGTTGCCTCCTTGCGCAGGATTTTGAAAAATGGAAGGGCGTGTTGAGCAGATTTCACCATGAAACAGGAGAGCGAGGCGGGCATGACGTTCAGGATTTGTATGGATTTTTTTGAATTAGGTGTAGGGAGGTCGAAGAACACCTAACACTTGTCGGGGTTGGCTTCGATTCCTCGTTCTGTTAGGTAAAAATCTAAGAACTTGCCCGCCTTAACCCCGAAGGTGCACTTCTCCGGTTTGAACCTCATTCTACATTACCTTGCTTGGGTGAAGACTTTCTTGAGGTGGGCAGCACGATCGCTGTCTGCTCGAGATTTGACGACCATGTCGTCCATGTATACCTCGAGCATGTCTCTGATCTCGTTACAGAAGACTTTATTCATCATCCGCTGGTATGTTTCCCCTGCGCTTTTCAGACCGAAGGGCATTACATTGTAGTAGTAATTGCCCGAGCTGGTCATGAAAGCGATGCAATATTTGTCGCTCATTTCCATTGGGATTTGGTTGTAGCCAGAATAGGCGTCCATGAAAGAAATAATTTTATAGTCGGCCGAATTTTCGACCAGCATGTCAATATTAGGCAAAGGAAATGCATCTTTGGGACATGCCCAGTTAAGATCGGTATAGTAAACATACATACGCCATTTTCCATTATTCTTTTTGACAAGTACAACATTTGACAGCCAGGTTGAATATCGGGCTTCATAAATAAAATTTTTCTCTATGAGGTCTTTTACAGCTTTTTCAGCAGCCTTTGTTTTCTCGGGGGACTGGCTACGCCTATGTTGTACTATTGCCCTAGCGGTTGGATCAATGGCCAGATGGTGACAGGGGACCTCAGGGTCGAGTTCGGGCATCTCTGTGGCGCTCCACGTGAACAGATTTTCATTTTCCCTTAGACAAGCCTTGATTTGTTTCTTCGCGAGGTCGGGGAGTCCAGTGCCGATCTTCACCCTTTTATTCGGGTCTTCACTGAGAGGGACGAGCTCAAAGTCTCCATCTGGAATTGGTTGGAGGAGTCCCTGCTCGCCGTTGGGTGCTTCATCTTGGTCGAAGCGGGTGTCCAGTGAGATTGAGTCGACCTTTGGAGGGGCCATATGCTCTGGTTGTTATGGCTCTGGTCATGCCGTAGCGGCTCTCTTGGCGGGCTGTGTTACATTATCGATCGTACTTTTTCCCTTGGCCGCCGTGTTGAAGCATCTTCGGGCAGCTGCTAGGTCGCCTTGGATGGTGGCGACGCGTCCGCTTCTTGTGTATAACTTCATTTTCAAATGGACAGTGGAGGGAACAACGGTCAATTCTGCCAGTGTCGGTCTCCTAAGGATACAATTGTAGAGAGACGGGCAGTCGATGACCAAGAAGCACACTTTGACTTGTCTGGTGGCGGTACCCTTGCTGAAGGTGACCATGAGCTCCACGTATCCCCAAGGCTTGGAGGTCGAGCCGTTGAAGCCCTGCAGGTCGGGTCCCGTGTAAGGTGAGAGGTGGGTGTCGTCGAGCTGCTGGGTTCAAAGTAGTTGGATGTACATCACGTCGATGGAACTCCCTTCGTCCACCAAAACGCGATGAATGTCAAAGTTAGCCATTCTCGCCCTAACCAGAAGAGGGACGACTGAGTTTGGGGCCTATCCTGGAAATTCTTCGAGATAGAAGGTAATCGGCTCTGATCTGCCCTTAACCCTCTCGAAAGTTACTATTTATGGGGGGGGGGGGGGGGCGTCGACCAGCTCGTCCAACTTCCTCTTTGCGGAGTTTATGATTTTATCATTGAATCCCTCACCATTTATGACCATGGCAGAGGGGAACCTTTCTCATCTAATGTGCATGGTCAGAGGCTCTTCGATGTCTTCAGGGACATAGAAGTCCTTCAGTCTCGTAACAGAGAATGTGGTCTGGATGGGGACCGTCTCGTCTGATGGTCGGATATCCTCTTCAATCTCCTTCACGTTGCGGGCATCTCGAAGAGGGGCGTTGCTGCACTGATATTTCCCGAGTCTCCCCCCTTTGATGAGGATCTCAATAGCATTCTTGAAATGGATACAGTCCTTGGTCAGGTGTCCATGACTTCGATGATATTGGCAGTATTTGCTTCGATCAACCCCGGGCTTGGCTGGAGTGGGGCAAGGACGCTTGACGCCCCCGTCCTTGAAGTCAGTGTTAGTGCACTCCACCAAGATGCACTTGTGGGAAGCTGTCAGTGGAGTGTACTCGGTAAACCGCCCCGATGGTCCTCTTTGCTCGCTAGGATCTCGAGATTTTTCATCTCTCATATTCTCGCTAGTTCGTCGAGGAGGGGCGGAGTCTTGTTGTCGCGGATTGCTGGTTGATCCATGATTCCTGGGGTCCCGGGCTCTGTTGGCTGCTTCCCTCCCTCAGAGTCCACATAGGCTCTGGATTTTTCGAGGAGGGCATCGAACGTCCTCGGTGGTTCGATGCCAACGGCTTTCCTGAACTCCGTGCCCGGGAGGAGTCCCCTCTCAAGCAGGTATCTCTTCATATAATCGATGCAGGGGACCTGGATGGCCTCGCGGTTGAACCGATCAATAAATTCCCTGAGGGTCTTGTCGTGTCTCTGGACGATGGCCTCGAGGACTGCTTCAGTTTTTGGATGTCGACGTGAAGTAGTAAAAGAACTAATGAACTATTTTTTTTAAAAATTCGCCAGGAGGTGATTGACCACAGAGCGAGGCTCTTGTACTAATCCATCATAACTTTCCTCAAAGTCGTGGGAAACAATCGGCATTTGATTGGTCCCCTGATGTTATGATAATGCAGCATTGCCTCGAACCCATCAATATGGTCGACTGGGTTGGTAATTCCGTCATACTCCTTCAGGCGAGAAGGTTTCTCCATGCCCGTGGGGATAAATGCCTCCATAATGGCTTGTGATAAAGGACTGCAGGGATCGTCTTCGTCACTCCTATCTGGAGAGCGAGAAAGAGATCTGTTGTAGCAGCGATTATGATGGTGACCCTGGTCGTGCAGAACGTTCCTCGGACGGTGTGGTCGTTCGTTATTTCCCCTAATCCTATTTTCAGGGGGTCTTTGCTCTTGACGTGAGGGGATGTGATCGCGTCTCCCCGCATCTACGGGATGGTCCCTCTCCAATGCGGGGCGTCTCTAGATTGGTCGAGGAGAGGGGCTTCGAGAGGCGTCCCGCCCGCGTCTCTGCAGGGGAGATTGGGGATGTTCCTCTAGTTGACGAGGAAGAGGAGAGTGAGGCCTCCTACGTCTTCTAGGGGCTCTCTGAGAATCTTCAAGCGCCCTTAATCTCTCCCCTTGGGAAAAGATCAGGTAGTTTGTTTGATTTGTCTCCACGAACAGTGTCTTGGTCATGGTGTAACACCCTAATTCTACCCCGACAAATTACATAAATAAATCAGAGTTATAAAAATCATTCATGCAAATGAATCGGGATGCCATAAATTCTTCTATCAAAACTCATTGCATTCATCATGGATATATAACACTTTTAAAACATCAGATGAACCATCATCATAACATCTTTAGTTAAATAATTCAACAACGGGATTCTTAATAACATCTTTATCATTAGTACAATAACTTCAAACAACAAATACTTAATAATAATCAACTTAAAGTTCAACAACTGAATAATCAACAATCAAAAGCAACAAGCGTTCATCCCCCCAAGTGTTACATATCAGAGCAATGACACCGACTCAAACTATTGAAGGTGTACAACCTTCACTCTCGATTACCTGCGAGTTACCAACATAAGGGAAACACTCAAACAGAAGGGGTGAGATATCTAACAATATAATAAAGCGCATGATAATTAATATATTAAATTAGATCACATAACATCACCACTTCTCATCTCATAATCAACAATAATAATACATATTCACCACATCAATATACACTTCTTTATGCAGTCATATAATGCGACTCAATACTATGCAAATGCATGTGTGTTGTACCCCAAAATTTGCCCTCCCATATTCTTCAAGAATTGCCAAGTCAAGCTTCAAAATTCCCCAAGGGTTGCATAGTGCAAGGGCCTCCTGAACAGTCAAAATTAGGGTTTTGGTCCTGATCAAGAAAAGGAAGCTTCCAAGGGTCCAATCAAGTCCCACATGCCTATAAATATGGTCAAGCATCCTCATACCAAGTTTCAAGACTTTCAGCACAAAATTGCACAGTCAAAACCCTAATTGCACTACAGTCAACTGTAGGGGCAAAATGGTCATTTGACAGTCAAAAGTTCAAATTTTTGGTCAACATCTCATTTTGAAGCCACAAACATCATTTGATCAATGCTTGATCATGATTCTCAAAGCTTGGCTCAAAAATCATCAAGATGCAAAAGTTTCCTTATTTGGACAGCTGAAAAAGTCAACTGTAAATTGACCAGGGCATAACTTTCACATGGATTATCAGAAAAATTCCATCCAAAGCACATTTTGAAGAGAAAGACATTTCCTACAACTCATCTTCATACTTCAAGTCCAAGAAATGCTCTCACAAAAAGTTATCAATTTCAACATTATAGGTCATTTTCAAAAGTCAACAAAAAGGGACTTTAAGTCAAAGGCCATAACTTGAGATTGGTAAATCAAAATGACATGTGACCAAAGACATTGGTTAGAGGACTCAAAGACCTTTCCAAAATGTCCAAGAACATGAGCAAAGCTTAAAAATTGAGCAAGTTATGCCTTGTGGAAGTTGGGAAATTTTTGGATATTTTGAAAAGTCAACATTGATTCAAATGACCTAAAATTGTTAATGGGCCTATTTTTCTTCCACAATTCATTATCCAAGGCATGTGCACGACCACTTGGCCCAAAGGGAAGTTGTTCTTCATTTTTTATTTTATTTATTTGAATTTTTATTAATAATAATTCACTTAAATCAATTAAATACATGAAAAATAATTAGCCTAAGTTTGTCAATCTTTTTGTGCACATAATATCTTCAAAAGTTCGTGCATAATCAAATGTGGAAAGATTTGAAGAGAATTGGTCATGATTGGTACAAAATAGCATGGAAAATATTGAAAAAATATCTTGAAAAATCAAATCTTTCAAACCATGAATGCTAAAGTTTTTGATTGATTTCTTTGACCTAATTCATTCTATACATAAGCCTGACCAAAACCCTCATGCTCATTGACAAGAAGCTGCGCCAGAAACCCTTGCATAAACTTGAAATTTTATCAAGAAAACTCAATTCTGAAAACCTAATTCTAGGGCGATTCAGGGCCAAATAGCTACTCCATTAGCTTCCTTAAGGATCATAGGACGTGTTCCAATCATTCCCTAAGCCCCATACTCAAGAAAACGTGAAATCACCATTGAAGTTGGTAAAGAAAATTTCAGAATCGTTTTCTATCATTCATGCATTGTTAACATGTGTCATTGTTATTTTTGGGTTTAGAATAATGTTTGCAAGCTAACCATATGCTTTGATTGGATTATTATGCACTCTATGCGAATCTACCATTATCAAATTCTAGGGTTTGCAGAACTGTGAATTGGGCGTTTTCAGATAATGTAAAATTAGACTACCACGATGCCATGGCCATGATAAGCACACTTGGACGAAGACAAGGCCACCCTCGCACCTAATTTATGGAGCCCCAGGGGCTATTCGCTATTTTCTGATATGTTGCCTAAAAGAACGGTGTAAAAACTGTTGCCTGTTTCTTTTATATTTTCAGGAAAACAAAATCAATGGAGAAGATGATCTCGTGGCAGGCGATGGATGGCTGGTTCAAATTTTCGCGCTCAAACCCACTAACGCTTTTGTTTTACTTGATATTATTTGTTTATTGTTTAAAGTACAACACGCGCATCTGGAACGGTTGGCAAGCATAGTGACTGGTAAACCATAGGACCTGGGTTCGAGCCCCAGGTCCCCACCCTACTTTCATATTATTTTTTCTCTAATAATTACATGCAGTTTCAGCCTGACGGATCATCATACGTCTCTCCATCCAACATGCCACGCGTTTAATCTCATCAATTCAAGGGCCAGGATTTGTGGAATATGGTAGACCCTAGTCAACGCGTGTACACGCGTCCTGAAAAGTCCAACGGGCCAAGGGTAAATGGGCCAGATTTCTAAAAGAAAACCTCCACTTTGGGGACTGCAACCCCCCTAGGTTTGCTAAAACTTTTTTACTTTCTTTGTTTTTTTTATTATTTCTATTTTCTTTTAAATTATTGTTTTCTTAATTGATTTATTATTTTCATAAATATAAAAAACACCATTAAAAAAAATCAGAAAAGAGAAAAAATATAATAGTATGTATATTTTGTAAATAAATTCATAAATTAATTAGTTTTAAATTAGGTTTTAATTTTAACTTTTTTAATAAAAATCAAAAAAAATATAGAATTAGGGTTTAATTAATTTTCATCTTTTTTCTTTTATTCCATAATAATTAAATATTAGATATTTATTTTTATAATTAAATTGTATATAAAAATTAGGGTTAATTTTAGGTTAAAAATTTCAACATTTTTCTTAATAAATTAAAATAACTAGAATTAGGGTTAGCATTTAATTAAATTAATTCTTTTTCATTAAAATCACAAAATACCAAAAAAATACCAAAAACAATTTCTTTTCTTTTTTTATTAATTAATTCCCTCATTTAATTTAATTTTGCAAAAAAGGGTCCAACGCCCTCGTTTTAATTCTTATTCGCATATTTATTTTATTTCTTTATAATATTTATGTATCTCTCCCGAAGCCGTGTAATTAATCTGTCGCACTTTTAATTCTTTATTCTCTTTACTTTCTTTATTTTTCTGTCAAATCGGGTCCTGGTTTAATTTTGGCGATGTGGACCCGCGCCTTTTGTAATAGCTTAGAATCTTTTACTTTCTCGCAATATTTTAACTGTTAATCAAGGCATGAAAGAATGCATGGACAAAAAATAAAAACGAACGCTAGATCACCTTTAACATGACAAAAGACAAAAATATCTGGAAACGACACACAAATCGCACACACCATCCCTAGGGTACGCCTCACTGTTGCCTTGCCTCGAAAGGTGATCGTCGAGTAGAGGATGTCTTAGTAAGTCCTCATGATCCGGGAACCTGGCATGAGGGTAGCTTCTAAGGTGTCTTCCCATTGCTCTGGTGATCACCATGTCCCGAACCTCGAATTGACCCGAACACCTCCAACGGTGGTGCTACCTACCTCTCAATGGTGGGATGGCACTACTTTAAAGGACATTTACACAGAAGAATTCCTTAGGGTAGGTAGACGACTCTAGATACTTGCTCTGATTTCAAAACAAATCAAAAACTTCTTTTCACACCGACACATTTTCAAAAGCTTTCGAAAGCAAATTTTCAAACACTCTTGAGGACTGATACAAGAGTCGAACTGAAATTTTCAAAGAATATTTTTTTAAACCCACCGTTGAAAAGCAAACAAACAATTTTGAAAACACAAATGAGCAAGTATCTAAGAGCCCATGGATAACCATGGATAGAAAGGGTGTTAACACCTTCCCTTTCTATAATCTACCTCCCGAACCGAGAGCAATCTCTATAAGGAATTTTTCTGTGCTTTTGTCCTTTCCATTTGGAGAAAATAAAAGACGGTGGCGACTCTTGCTTCCGCGACATTTCGCGAACCAGCGTTAAACAGTCAGTTCCAGATCCACCGATCACAGAACTGGCGACTCTGCTGGGGATATTAACTTAAAGTGAGGTATACCTTAGGGCTAGTTCATAACTATGTTTTCAATTATTTTCCTTGTGTGCTTTAAATTGTGGGTTGCTTGGGAGTTCTATAGATCCTAACCCGGATCTGGGGGATACCTTCTTAGAAAGTAGCAACAAGACTGTGAGGGAACTGTGCGGGGTATACCGACATGGTTGAAACAGTCTGCTACGTTGATGTGGCACTTTGGTGTGTACCGGTAACCCTTGAGTTCAGTCAAGGAGAGTACGGGGCCTCCGCGTGGTGTCATGAAGCATCAACAGACCTTAGGAACCTTAATTGAACCATCTTGGCCTCTTTAGGGTAGTGAGACAACTGACTTTGGTGCAGTCCGAGGTTGGTTGATACTCGATACTACACTCAATTGAGGGTTGCTTTCCTGGAATATTTCGGTCGCCAGTTCAGTGGCTAAATCGAAACGATGAACAATGAAAGCAATCCCGTGATATTGGGACCCTTAGAACCCGGTTACTTCTAATAGGACAGGTTGAGCCCACCAACTTCAAGAGGGTAATACCTAGACCTCATGCTGGCCTAAACTCTAAGGGTTTCTCTGTGTGACTTGTGTGCCTTCCAACTTGACTACTTGCATGCTTGTCATCTGACATTTGAGTTTCTTGCAGGTTTTTGTTTTAGTCCTTAGCTAGGACTCACAACAGGGTTTACTGAGTTTCTTGCAGGTTTGGTTTGCAGTCCTTAATTAGGACTCATAACAGAGTTTACCAAGTTTCTTGCAGGTTTTGTTTATAGTCCTTAATTGGGACTCATAACAGGGTTTACCTACATTACCCCATGCATAGCATAACATCATACCATCATACCATTGCATACATCTTAACCCATTTCAAGGATTTCAAGGGCTTGTGATGCAGGTCATGATGAACCAACTGTCTAGCAAGGGGCAAATAGGATTTATTTTCCTCTGGCCAAGGTTGTCAGGGGCTATGACCCACTTGATATGGTGAGCTCTGACTCCTGGAGAAGATTCCCCTAACCAAGGTTGTTTGGAAACCAAAACCAGACATGATGACCAAAGTCAGGGGCTATGACCCACTTGATATGGTGAGCCTTTGACCCTTTGAAGAGGGACTCTCAATAATATGCAGTTCCTTCAATCAAGCTACCAAGTTCTAACAATATTCTCTTGTTTATCCCGCGAGGTCCTTGAAAACATTGCACGCATATCATACATATCATTGCGTAACAGGTACCCATTCTCTGCAGGTTGCTTACCTTCTTAGCTATTTATTTCAGCAGTCTCGTCATGAATCCTGAATCCTCAACCGAGCATACTATCAAGGCCCTCCAGGCTCAGAACGCCCAGTTCCAAGAGCTGATCATGAATTTGACCCAGGGGCAACAAGATCTGAAGACCCTGCTCTTGAAAAAGAAGAAGAAGAGGACTGTTTTGTTCAGCCCTAGACGCAGATCTGGGAACACACTGCAGGATGAAGCTGAGAGGCCAACTCCATCTGTGGGGAAAGGCAGTCATCAAGAGGAAAGGGTTCCCATTCCAGTGGTCTCCGACAATGAGACAGATTTCAATGACGAATAGTACCCTCCGGCTGAGGATAGGTACAAACAGTTGGAAGACCGGCTAAGTGCTATGGAGATACAAAAAGTGCCTGGCCTGGACTTCGAGGATCTAGGTCTGTCTTCTGGGGTAGTGATCCCGCACAAATTCAAGGCACCTGCCTTTGCAAAGTACGACGGGGCATCCTGTCCAAAGCTGCATCTCAGGTCATACATGAGGAGGATCCAGCCCTACACGGCCGACAAGAACTTATGGATCCACTTTTTCCAGGAGAGTCTTTCAGGGACTCAGCTTGACTGGTTCTATCAACTGAATGGAGCCAACATCCGCAGCTGGGAGGACTTGGCCACTGCTTTCTACAAGCAGTACCAGTACAACGCCGACCTTGCTCCCACGCGCACTCAACTTCAAGGAATGTCTATGGGTGCAGGCGAAGGTTTCAAAGAATATGCCCAAAAGTGGAGGGACCTTGCTGGAAGGGTACAGCCACCTCTAACCGACCGCGAGCTCGTCGATATGTTCTTAGGGACCTTGTCCGGTCCATTCTTCAACCACCTGATTGGGAATTCTGCTGTTGGATTTACAGATTTAGTCTTGACCGGGGAAAGAATAGAAGCTGGCATCAAGTCAGGGAAAATACATAATGATGATTCCTCGAACACTGAGAAGAAACCATCCAAGAGAGAATCTAGTGCGGTCAACGCAGTAGCTATTGTAAAGCCGGCCGGTGCTCCTCAGCGTCACCGTCAACAAAGGGAAGAAAGACCTAAGAGGCAGTTTACTCCCCTCGGCATGACCTTGTCACAAATATTGCCACAGCTGCTGGAAACCAAGTTGGTAACTCTCATGGATCCCCCGAAGAATCCTAACAGGACACCTTCAAGGTACAATCCCAATGCTCGTTGCGCCTATCATTCCGACAGCCCGGGGCATGCTACAGATGACTGTTGGACTTTGAGAAATAGGGTTCAAGATCTGATTGACGCAAAGGAAGTCCAGCTCGACTCTCCAGAGGCTCCCAACGTGATCACTGCTTCCATGCCAAAACATGGCTAGGATAGAAAGCACTTTTTTGTTCATTTGAATTCAAGTTGTAATTTTCTTTTGATTGTTCAAACATTTACTCACGTTAAACATTGTTATTTCTTTAATGCATCGCATATGTCTGTTTTGAAACAATATATTCGTATTCACTAAATGCAAATTATTTTCATGTTTTTCTGATGTCAACTCTTGATTAAGAAATTCTAAGCCTCTTGAGGGAGGATGACGAAAACGATACCATGATCTACAGTATGCTTTTGAACAGACCCCGCTGATGAGGTACAGGCATTGTTTCAATCCCTAAACACTGGAGTTATAAGGATGATAATCCCTCGTCAACCCATCTGAGCCAAAGAAGTAGGAGTTTTTCTTTTCGAAAATTAAAACCCTTAATCATAACCTGGGGCAGGGTAGTTCTCTCAGTTGATCCAAGTGCATGACAAATGGCACCAAAGCGGTCCTTACAAATAAGCAAAAGACAGTGATGGTTCCGAATGATCAATAAAGAAAGGCAGTCATTATCTTTCAAAATAAAAGAAAAAAAAACCCATTAAGTCAAAACCCATGAAGGAGACTTACAAAACTGGGGCATCCCGCTGACTTTGATTCCAAAAAAAGAACAGTTCAGGCAAAAAAGTAGGGATAACAAAATCAAAAAGAAAGAGGTCATACAAACCCTCAACAAAAACAAAAAATGACTGCCTATTCAGAATAAATCATCAATATCTGAACCATCATTGGAACGTCAGAGCAAAGACTCAAACAAGGTCTAACGTATGATCAACTGAGTTTAGGTTTGGAGAATATCACGAAGAGCGGGTGGGTACAAATAATTTGAGCCTTTATCCTTTGTTTCTTAAACCGTGAACCAGGCCACGTTACAACCCTTAAAAGTCCTAGCTGAAGCATGGGTTAGTTTGAAAGCATACTGTTACGAAAGGTATCCTGACTCTTTAAGGCCTACGGTAAATACGGAGTTGACATCACGTTTTACAAACCTTCACTTATTTTATGAAAAAGAATGCATTTTCAAAATCTTCAAGACAAACATAAGCTTTGCATTTTTGATATAACATTGTTTGCATATGACCTTTTGTTTGAACAACATAGAAAGTCGCACGACGAAAGTCTAATGAACAAGAGTATCTCCAATCAAGGGGCACGACATGATCATGGTCTACCATCTGGGGAAGTTAAGTCAAGATCCAGAGAATCTCTCAAGATGCCAAACAACCAGGGGCAAACCTCCTCCTGAGCCACTTGGGGCATTGGACATGAATTCCCAGCAACAAATCTTGCATGACCAAACATCTTTTGGTAGCGTGGCAACACAATAACAGGGGCACCTCCCTACATCCTGAGAGCATGGACATAGTCGGAAAAAATACTACGCGTAATCAAAGACCCGCTAGGTTGACACACCTAGGCAAAAATAAGGGCTTCCCGGCGAACCAAAAGGGTTCGGGCAAAAATGAGGGATGAAATGAAAAAAATCTGTATACCCGGCAAGTCGAAAACCTGAAAAGGCGGCTTGGGCAAAAATGGGTATCCCGGTGGACTGAAAACCCGAAAGGGCGGTCCAGGCAAAAGTTAGGGATCAAAGCGTACGACTATGTCCTGTCATCTCGTCACTTGCCTACCAGAAGAAGATTTGTCAATTGGAAGTCATCAAACACCTTCACAGGTACCTTCTCCCGCAGAAACTGGGACAATAAGAGTTGTCTAAGCAATCTAATGGCCCCGTCCACCGAGGTACCGAGGTAAGTTCGGCTGAAGAATGCAACCAAGATACCTCAATTCCCCAGCGGAGTTCATCAAATCTCCCAACATAACTTATCAACAGTATCCCCAGCGGAGTTATCTTCATCAAATCTCAGCGAAGTATCTCTTCCCACAAAGTCCACTCCCCGCAGAGTAATCTATTCGCCAAGTTTATTCCCCAACGGAGTTATCCTCT
The DNA here is from genome assembly GCA_948472305.1 of Vicia faba. Taxonomy (NCBI): domain Eukaryota; kingdom Viridiplantae; phylum Streptophyta; class Magnoliopsida; order Fabales; family Fabaceae; genus Vicia; species Vicia faba. The sequence continues at coordinate 52,147,654 of OX451741.1, forward strand.
CCTACCGGTATTCTTGCAACAATCTCCCCAACGGAAACGAAGAATCTCACTCTTCAACATCAGCCCAGGATTTGACTTCCCGGCATCCGTCAAGGATCTATCTTCCTAGACGAAGATACATTCATAAACATCACATTGTTATACATGCACATACGCATCATATTATACAATCTCATTTATGTTGAGAATATCATTGCTTGATCCATATCATGCATTGCATATGACTGACCTTTACCTTTCAGGAAGGATACAGTTAAATGATCAGCTATGTCAAAGTAGACAATACAGTCGAAAGAGACCAACCCAGTCAAAAAAGACAAATACAGTTAAATCCCAAAGGTTTTTCTGATGCAAATCCCATCAAAGAAGACAAGTCCAGTTAAAATTACTTCCACTCGTCGTTATAGACACTCGTTGTTATAGACACTCGTCGTTATAGACACTCGTCGTTATAGACACTCGTCGTTATAGACACTCGTCGTCATAGACACTCGTCGTCATAGACACTCGTCGTTATAGACACTTGTCGTTATAGACACTCGTCGTTATAGACACTCGTCGTTATAGACACTCGTCGTTATAGACACTCGTCGTTATAGACACTCGTCGTTATAGACACTCGTCGTTATAGACACTCGTCGTTATAGACACTAGTCGTTATAGACACTCGTCGTTATAGACACTCGTTGTTATAGACACTCGTCGTTATAGACACTCGTCGTTATAGACACTCGTCGTTATAGACACTCGTCGTTATAGACACTCGTCGTTATAGACACTCGTCGTCATAGACACTCGTCGTCATAGACACTCGTCGTCATAGACACTCGTCGTTAAAGACACTCGTCGTTATAGACACTCGTCGTCATAGACACTCGTCGTTATAGACACTCGTCGTTATAGACACTCGTCGTCATAGACACTCGTCGTCATAGACACTCGTCGTTATAGACACTCGTCGTTAAAGACACTCGTCGTTATAGACACTCGTCGTCATAGACACTCGTCGTTAAAGACACTCGTCGTTATAGACACTCGTCGTTATAGACACTCGTCGTTATAGACACTCGTCGTTATAGACACTCGTCGTTATAGACACTCGTCGGTATAGACACTCGTCATAGACACTCGTCGTCATAGACACTCGTCGTTAAAGACACTCTTCGTTATAGACACTCGTCGTCATAGACACTCGTCGTTATAGACACTCGTCGTTATAGACACTCGTCGTCATAGACACTCGTCGTCATAGACACTCGTCGTCATAGACACTCGTCGTCATAGACACTCGTCGTTATAGACACTCGTCGTCATAGACACTCGTCGTTATAGGCACTCGTCGTTATAGGCACTCGTCGTTATAGACACTCGTCGTTATAGACACTCGTCGTTATAGACACTCGTCGTTATAGACACTCGTCGTTATAGACACTCGTCGTTATAGACACTCGTCGTTAAAGACCACCCGTCCATGGAAATAACCTGTCAGTAGAGACAACTCACCAACTTTTCTGAATTCCAGATCCGATTCCTGTATCTTACCAGGGTGTGTCTGAAGAGTTCGAGGGTCCGATACCTGAATCTTGCCAGGGTGTATCCGTTGAAGACTAGCATTACCAGACTCGATTCCTGTATCTCGCCAGGGCACGTCTGAAGAATTCGAAGATCCAATTCCTGCAACCAGTCAAGACATATCTACACAAAAGCATCTGAAGACCAGATCCTGCAACATGTCAGGTACTCATTTTTTCTTTTGCAGGTACGCAAGTTCTCGCTAAGGAATCTCTTACGCGATCAACATCCAGATGGCATATATAAGTCCATCATCCTATTCATCAATCTCTAAATGGCATCTATAAGCCCATTCCATCATCACACTGCTACTATGTGAGTGCAAATTTCTGGGCACTCTAGTGTTCAATCATCTTCCACCTTCGGATTACGAAAGGCACGTCAGCCAATCTGCATACTCAGGTCTAAGAAGATTGAACAGGGGCAACTGTTGTACCCCAACATTTTCCCTCCCATATTCTTCAAGAATTGCCAAGTCAAGCTTCAAAATTCCCCAAGGGTTGCATAGTGCAAGGGCCTCCTGAACAGTCAAAATTAGGGTTTTGGTCCTGATCAAGAAAAGGAAGCTTCCAAGGGTCCAATCAAGTCCCACATGCCTATAAATATGGTCAAGCATCCTCATACCAAGTTTCAAGACTTTCAGCACAAAATTGCACAGTCAAAACCCTAATTGCACTACAGTCAACTGTAGGGGCAAAATGGTCATTCGACAGTCAAAAGTTCAAATTTTTGGTCAACATCTCATTTTGAAGCCACAAACATCATTTGATCAATTCTTGATCATGATTCTCAAAGCTTGGCTCAAAAATCATCAAGATGCAAAAGTTTCCTTATTTGGACAGTTGAAAAAGTCAACTGTAAATTGACCAGGGCATAACTTTCACATGGATTATCAGAAAAATTCCATCCAAAGCTCATTTTGAAGAGAAAGACATTTCCTACAACTCATCTTCATACTTCAAGTCCAAGAAATGCTCTCACAAAAAGTTATCAATTTCAACATTATAGGTCATTTTCAAAAGTCAACAAAAAGGGACTTTAAGTCAAAGGCCATAACTTGAGATTGGTAAATCAAAATGACATGGGACCAAAGACATTGGTTAGAGGACTCAAAGACCTTTCCAAAGTGTCCAAGAACATGAGCAAAGCTTAAAAATTGAGCAAGTTATGCCTTGTGGAAGTTGGGAAATTTTTGGATATTTTGAAAAGTCAACATTGATTCAAATGACCTAAAACTGTTAATGGGCCTATTTTTCTTCCACAATTCATTATCCAAGGCATGTGCACGACCACTTGGCCCAAAGGGAAGTTGTTCTTCATTTTTTATTTTATTTATTTGAATTTTTATTAATAATAATTCACTTAAATCAATTAAATACATGAAAAATAATTAGCCTAAGTTTGTCAATCTTTTTGTGCACATAATATCTTCAAAAATTCGTGCATAATCAAATATGGAAAGGTTTGAAGAGAATTGGTCATGATTGGTACAAAATAGCATGGAAAATATTGAAAAAAGATCTTGAAAAATCAAATCTTTCAAACCATGAATGCTAAAGTTTTTGATTGATTTCTTTGACCTAATTCATTCTATACATAAGCCTGACCAAAACCCTCATGCTCATTGACAAGAAGCTGCGCCAGAAACCCTTGCATAAACTTGAAATTTTATCAAGAAAACTCAATTCTGAAAACCTAATTCTAGGGCGATTCAGGGCCAAATAGCTACTCCATTAGCTTCCTTAAGGATCATAGGACGTGTTCCAATCATTCCCTAAGCCCCATACTCAAGAAAACGTGAAATCACCATTGAAGTTGGTAAAGAAAATTTCAGAATCGTTTTCTATCATTCATGCATTGTTAACATGTGTCATTGTTATTTTTGGGTTTAGAATAATGTTTGCAAGCTAACCATATGCTTTGATTGGATTATTATGCACTCTATGCGAATCTACCATTATCAAATTCTAGGGTTTGCAGAACTGTAAATTGGACGTTTTCAGATAATGTAAAATTAGACTACCACGATGCCATGGCCATGATCAGCACACTTGGACGAAGACAAGGCCACCCTCGCGCCTAATTTATGGAGCCCCAGGGGCTATTCGCTATTTTCTGATATGTTGCCTAAAAGAACGGTGTAAAAACCGTTGCCTGTTTCTTTTATATTTTCAGGAAAACAAAATCAATGGAGAAGATGATCTCGTGGCAGGCGATGGATGGCTGGTTCAAATTTTCGCGCTCAAACCCACTAACGCTTTTGTTTTACTTGATATTATTTGTTTATTGTTTAAAGTACAACACGCGCATCTGGAACGGTTGGCAAGCATAGTGACTGGTAAACCATAGGACCTGGGTTCGAGCCCCAGGTCCCCACCCCACTTTCATATTATTTTTTCTCTAATAATTACATGCAGTTTCAGCCTGACGGATCATCATACGTCTCTCCATCCAACATGCCACGCGTTTAATCTCATCAATTCAAGGGCCAGGATTTGTGGAATATGGTAGACCCTAGTCAACGCGTGTACACGCGTCCTGAAAAGTCCAACGGGCCAAGGGTAAATGGGCCAGATTTCTAAAAGAAAACCTCCACTTTGGGGACTGCAACCCCCCTAGGTTTGCTAAAACTTTTTTACTTTCTTTGTTTTTTTTATTATTTCTATTTTCTTTTAAATTATTGTTTTGTTAATTGATTTATTATTTTCATAAATATAAAAAACACCATTAAAAAAAATCAGAAAAGAGAAAAAATATAATAGTATGTATATTTTGTAAATAAATTCATAAATTAATTAGTTTTAAATTAGGTTTTAATTTTAACTTTTTTAATAAAAATAAAAAAAATATATAGAATTAGGGTTTAATTAATTTTCATCTTTTTTCTTTTATTCCATAATAATTAAATATTAGATATTTATTTTTATAATTAAATTGTATATAAAAATTAGGGTTAATTTTAGGTTAAAAATTTCAACATTTTTCTTAATAAATTAAAATAACTAGAATTAGGGTTAGCATTTAATTAAATTAATTCTTTTTCATTAAAATCACAAAATATCAAAAAAATACCAAAAATAATTTCTTTTCTTTTTTTATTAATTAATTCCCTCATTTAATTTAATTTTGCAAAAAAGGGTCCAACGCCCTCGTTTTAATTCTTATTCGCATATTTATTTTATTTCTTTATAATATTTATGTATCTCTCCCGAAGCCGTGTAATTAATCTGTCGCACTTTTAATTCTTTATTCTCTTTACTTTCTTTATTTTTCTGTCAAATCGGGTCCTGGTTTAATTTTGGCGATGTGGACCCGCGCCTTTTGTAATAGCTTAGAATCTTTTACTTTCTCGCAATATTTTAACTGTTAATCAAGGCATGAAAGAATGCATGGACAAAAAATAAAAACGAACGCTAGATCACCTTTAACATGACAAAAGACAAAAATATCTGGAAACGACACACAAATCGCACACACCACCCCTAGGGTACGCCTCACTGTTGCCTTGCCTCGAAAGGTGATCGTCGAGTAGAGGATGTCTTAGTAAGTCCTCATGATCCGGGAACCTGGCATGAGGGTAGCTTCTAAGGTGTCTTCCCATTGCTCTGGTGATCACCATGTCCCGAACCTCGAATTGACCCGAACACCTCCAACGGTGGTGCTACCTACCTCTCAATGGTGGGATGGCACTACTTTAAAGGACATTTACACAGACGAATTCCTTAGGGTAGGTAGACGACTCTAGATACTTGCTCTGATTTCAAAACAAATCAAAAACTTCTTTTCACACCGACACATTTTCAAAAGCTTTCGAAAGCAAATTTTCAAACACTCTTGAGGACTGATACAAGAGTCGAACTGAAATTTTCAAAGAAACTTTTTTTAAACCCACCGTTGAAAAGCAAACAAACAATTTTGAAAACACAAATGAGCAAGTATCAAAGAGCCCATGGATAACCATGGATAGAAAGGGTGCTAACACTTTCCCTTTCTATAATCTACCTCCCGAACCGAGAGCAATCTCTATAAGGAATTTTTCTGTGCTTTTTTCCTTTCCATTTGGAGAAAATAAAAGACGGTGGCGACTCTTGCTTCCGCGACATTTCGCGAACCAGCGTTAAACAGTCAGTTCCAGATCCACCGATCACAATGTGGTACCATTGGAGCAGAACTCCCATCTCAAAAATTTCCAATTAATAGAGGCATCAACAAGGCATAAGCCTTCATCTCAATATTCGCCAATACATGCCATCTCAACGAGCATAAGCTCCATCTCAAAATGCAATGTATGCATCACAACCATGAATGTAATGACAACACCATAATTAACATCATCTCAATACATCATCATCATTAGCCAAAGGCCTACATCTCAAAAGCATCTCAACATCTCTTCATCAAACATCTCATATCATTCATAATAATTCATCAAACATCATTTATTCATCAAACATCATTTATTCATCATAATTTATCAAAACAACATCATTAATAACGTCTCATCAACAACTCAGTTGTACATTAATACGACAGTAATTCACACCGCTATTCTATAATCTTACATCATTACTATCATTACTCCTACTGTTACAAATCAAACAATAGCCTATAAACATTTCATCCTCATCATTCTGAATAAAAACCAACATAACGATTAACACGGGAACTAACTCTAAATCCTAAATTGGCTACTAGGATTACACTTCCTATTCTTCATTTTAATCCTCTAGAATAAAGTTCATCGCGTTAGCTATTCAACGCTTCAAACGACATCTCAAACGGCATCCTAAAACTCAAGTTACAACATTTATAAACTGAATCTGTCAAAAACCTGAAATTTGCGCTTTATGACTTTGTTATCACGGTGTAGGGATACCTGATGTTTTAGCGTGGCCTCGCAAAGAGCTGCTCCTGATCGAATTTCTTCGACTAGGTCGAGCTCATCTCTAAGGGCCTCGTCGTTCATCTCCTTGTCGAGGGGAATTTCAGTTCGCCTAGATGGCTCCATAATTTCTACCGGGATAACAGCCTCGGTGCCGTAGATCAGTCTGAATGGCGTCTCGCCATTGTCGAATAGGGAGTTGTTCGATAAGCCTATAGGATGTTGTGTAGTTCTTCGACCCATCCCCTTTTGGCTTCGTGCAGCCTGTGTTTGACTCCTCACAAGATGACCCTATTTGCGGCTTCGGCTAGGCCGTTGGTCTGGGGGTGCTCGACTGAGGTAAAATGCTGCTTGGTGCCTATTTTGGAAACAAAGCTTTGGAAACCTTGGTCGGTGAACTGTGTGCCATTTTCTGTGACGAGTGCTTGTGGTATCCCTAACCGAGCGAGCACGTTTCGTTTGTAGAAACAGAGAATGTTGTGCGAGGTGATTTTTGCTAGGGCTTCGACCTCTATCCATTTGGTGAAATAGTCTACGGCCACAATGAGGAATTTGTTCTGATATGTCCCCTGCACGAATGGTCCAAGGATGTCCATTCCCCACCAGGCAAATGGCCACGGGGAGGATAGCGTATGTAGCTCGTGCGGGGGTGCGAGGTGCATGTCAGCATGTCTCTATCACTTGTCACACCTCTTGACATATTCTTTGGCGTCTTGTTGCATTTTCGGCCAGTAGTACCCTGCTCGCAACGCCTTTCGTGCTAGAGATCTTCCGCCATGTGTTGGGCGTTGATTCCTTCGTGGATTTCCCGTAGTACCTCAGAGACCACGGATTCTTTGATATACTTCAAGAGTGGGATGGAGAATCCACGATGATACAACTTATGCTCGAGCACCACATAAGAGCATGCTTGTCGTTTGGTCGTGGCTACCTCCCTTTTGTCTAGAGGAAGTTCCCCTTTCGTTAGAAAATTGAACATCAGAGTCATCCAGGATGAGTTGTCCCCGATGGCCTTCACCTCGAGTAGAGTCGTGGTCCTTTCAATGCTCGGGCGAGGTAGGGACTCTTGCATTACTGATTTGTTTTCGCCCTTCTTCTTCGTGCTCGCGAGCTTTGAAAGTATGTCGGCCCGTGTGTTCTGTTCGCGCGGTACATGTGTAATTTCTGCTCAGTCAAAAATTTTCATGTGTTCTCTGACCAAGTTCAAATATTCAATAAGGATGTTGTTCTTAGCCTGGTATCCCCCTTGAACTTGAGGTGCGACAAGTTGAGAATCAGTGAAAATTTATATCTCTCGGGCACCCAAATCCTCGGCCAGTCTTAACCCTACGAGCAGGGCCTCATATTCAGCCTGATTGTTCGAGGTCGGGAAGGAGAGAGTGAGAGAGTGTTCGATCACGAAGCCTTCCTCGTTTTTGAGGAGGATTCCTAATCCACTCCCTGTCGAGCTGGAGGCTCCATCCACAAAGATGGTCCACTTGTGCTCCTTCCCTGCAGGGGAGTTATGAGCGGTCATCTCCGCGACGAAGTCGGCCAAAGCTTGGGCCTTCCTGCTTTCATATTGGATGTCAAACTCTGAAAGCTCCAAGGACCACTTTAGCATTCGACCTGCCATGTCTGATCGGCCTAAGAGTTGTCTCACAGGCTGGATTGTCCGTATGACGATCGTGTGTGCGAGGAAATAATGTTTGAGCTTTCTCGCCATGTTGACGAGGGCCAAGGCCACCTTCTCGATCTGTTGGTGTCTGACCTCGGGTCCCTGAATTGCTTTGCTCGTGAAATACATAGGTTTTTGACCGTCAAGAGTCTCGGGAATGAGGGTCGCGCTGACGGCCTCGACGGAGACGGCCAGAAACAGGAATAAGGTCTCCCCGTCTATTGGTCGTGATAGTACAGGCGGTTGAGAAAGGCTCTGCTTGAGATGGAGGAGGGCTTGCTCGCATTCCTCAGTCCACTCGAAAGTTGCCTCCTTGCGCAGGATTTTGAAAAATGGAAGGGCGTGTTGAGCGGATTTCACCATGAAACAGGAGAGCGAGGCGGGCATGTCGTTCAGGATTTGTATGGATTTTTTTGAATTAGGTGTAGGGAGGTCGAAGAACACCTGACACTTGTCGGGGTTGGCTTCGATTCCTCGTTCTGTTAGGTAAAAATCGAAGAACTTGCCCGCCTTAACCCCGAAGGTGCACTTCTCCGGTTTGAACCTCATTCTACATTGCCTTGCTTGGGTGAAGACTTTCTTGAGGTGGGCAGCATGATCGCTGTCTGCTCGAGATTTGACGACCATGTCGTCCATGTATACCTCGAGCATGTCTCTGATCTCGTTACAGAAGACTTTATTCATCATCCACTGGTATGTTTCCCCTGCGCTTTTCAGACCGAAGGGCATTACATTGTAGTAGTAATTGCCCGAGCTGGTCATGAAAGCGATGCAATATTTGTCGCTCATTTCCATTGGGATTTGGTTGTAGCCAGAATAGGCGTCCATGAAAGAAATAATTTTATAGTCGGCCGAATTTTCGACCAGCATGTCAATATTAGGCAAAGGAAATGCATCTTTGGGACATGCCCAGTTAAGATCGGTATAGTAAACATACATACGCCATTTTCCATTATTCTTTTTGACAAGTACAACATTTGACAGCCAGGTTGAATACCGGGCTTCATAAATAAAATTTTTCTCTATGAGGTCTTTTACAGCTTTTTCAGCAGCCTTTGTTTTCTCGGGGGACTGGCTACGCCTATGTTGTACTATTGCCCTAGCGGTTGGATCAATGGCCAGATGGTGACAGGCGACCTCAGGGTCGAGTTCGGGCATCTCCGCGGTGCTCCACGTGAACAGATTTTCATTTTCCCTTAGACAAGCCTTGATTTGTTTCTTCGCGAGGTCGGGGAGTCCATTGCCGATCTTCACCCTTTTATTCGGGTCTTCACTGAGAGGGACGAGCGCAAAGTCTCCATCTGGAATTGGTTAGAGGAGTCCCTGCTCGCCGTTGGGTGCTTCATCTTGGTCGAAGCGGGTGTCCAGTGAGATTGAGTTGACCTTTGGAGGGGCCATATGCTCTGGTTGTTATGGCTCTGGTCATGTCGTAGCGGCTCTCTTGGCGGGCTGTGTTACATTGTCGATCGTACTTTTTCCCTTGGCCGCCGTGTTGAAGCATCTTCGGGCAGCTGCTAGGTCGCCTTGGATGGTGGCGACGCGTCCGCTTCTTGTGTAGAACTTAATTTTGAAATGGACGGTGGAGGGAACAACGGTCAATTCTGCCAGTGTCGGTCTCCTAAGGATACAATTGTAGAGAGACGGGCAGTCGATGACCAAGAAGCACACTTTGACTTGTCTGGTGGCGGTACCCTTGCCGAAGGTGACCATGAGCTCCACGTATCCCCAAGGCTTGGAGGTCGAGCCGTTGAAGCCCTGCAGGTCGGGTCCCGTGTAAGGTGAGAGGTGGGTGTCGTCGAGCTGCTGGGTTCAAATTAGTTGGATGTACATTACGTCGATGGAACTCCCTTCGTCGACCAAAACGCGATGAACGTCAAAGTTAGCCATTCTCGCCCTAACCAGAAGAGGGACGACTGAGTTTGGGGCCCATCCTGGAAATTCTTCGAGATAGAAGGTAATCGGCTCTGATCTGCCCTTAACCCTCTCGAAAGTTACTATTTATGGGGGGGGGGGGCGTCGACCAGCTAGTCCAACTTCCTCTTTGCGGAGTTTATGATTTTATCATTGAATCCCTCACCATTTATGACCATGGCAGAGGGGAACCTTTCTCATCTAATGTGCATGGTCAGAGGCTCTTCGATGTCTTCAGGGACATAGAAGTCCTTCAGTCTCGTAACAGAGAATGTGGTATGGATGGGGACCGTCTCGTCTGATGGTCGGATATCCTCTTCAATCTCCTTCGTGTTGCGGGCATCTCGAAGAGGGGCGTTGCTGCACCGATATTTCCCGAGTCTCCCCCCTTTGATGAGGATCTCAATAGCATTCTTGAAATGGATACAGTCCTTGGTCAGGTGTCCATGACTTCAATGATATTGGCAGTATTTGCTTCGATCAACCCCGGGCTTGGCTGGAGTGGGGCAAGGACGCTTGACGCCCCCGTCCTTGAAGTCAGTGTTAGTGCACTCCACCAAGATGCACTCGTGGGAAGCTGTCAGTGGAGTGTACTCGGTAAACCGCCCCGATGGTCCTCTTTGCTCGCTAGGATCTCGAGATTTTTCATCTCTCATATTCTCGCTAGTTCGTCGAGGAGGGGCGGAGTCTTGTTGTCGCGGATTGCTGGTTGATCCATGATTCCTGGGGTCCCGGGCTCTGTTGGCTGCTTCCCTCCCTCAGAGTCCATATAGGCTCTGGATTTTTCGAGGAGGGCATCGAACGTCCTCGGTGGTTCGATGCCAACGGCTTTCCTGAACTCCGTGCCCGGGAGGAGTCCCCTCTCAAGCAGGTATCTCTTCATATAATCGATGCAGGGGACCTGGATGGCCTCACGGTTGAACCGATCAATAAATTCCCTGAGGGTCTTGTCGTGTCTCTGGACGATGGCCTCGAGGACTGCTTCAGTTTTTGGATGTCGACGTGAAGTAGTAAAAGAACTAATGAACTATGTTTTTTTAAAATTCTCCAGGAGGTGATTGACCACAGAGCGAGGCTCTTGTACTAATCCATCATAACTTTCCTCAAAGTCGTGGGAAACAATCGGCATTTGATTGGTCCCCTGATGTTATGATAATGCAACATTGCCTCGAACCCGTCAATATGGTCGACTGGGTTGGTAATTCTGTCATACTCCTTCAGGCGAGAAGGTTTCTCCATGCCCGTGGGGATAAATGCCTCCATAATGGCTTGTGATAAAGGACTGCAGGGATCGTCTTCATCACTCCTATCTGGAGAGCGAGAAAGAGATCTGTTGTAGCAGCGATTATGATGGTGACCCTGGTCGTGCAGAACGTTCCTCGGACAGTGTGGTCGTTCGTTATTTCCCCTAATCCTATTTTCAGGGGGTCTTTGCTCTTGACGTGAGGGGATGTGATCGCGTCTCCCCGCATCTACGGGATGGTCCCTCTCCAATGCGGGGCGTCTCTAGATTGGTCGAGGAGAGGGGCTTCGAGAGGCGTCCGGCCCGCGTCTCCGCAGGGGAGATTGGGGACGTTCCTCTAGTTGACGAGGAAGAGGAGAGTGAGGCCTCCTACGTCTTCTAGGGGCTCTCCGAGAATCTTCGAGCGCCCTTAATCTCTCCCCTTGGGAAAAGATCAGGTAGTTTGTTTGATTTGTCTCCACGAACAGTGTCTTGGTCATGGTGTAACACCCTAATTCTACCCTGACAAATTACATAAATAAATCAGAGTTATAAAAATCATTCATGCAAATGAATCGGGATGCCATAAATTCTTCTATCAAAACTCATTGCATTCATCATGGATATATAACACTTTTAAAACATCAGATGAACCATCATCATAACATCTTTAGTTAAATAATTCAACAACGGGATTCTTAATAACATCTTTATCATTAGTACAATAACTTCAAACAACAAATACTTAATAATAATCAACTTAAAGTTCAACAACTGAATAATCAACAATCAAAAGCAACAAGCGTTCATCCCCCCAAGTGTTACATATCAGAGCAATGACACCGACTCAAACTATTGAAGGTGTACAACCTTCACTCTCAATTACCTGCGCGTTACCAACATAAGGGCAACACTCAAACAGAAGGGGTGAGATATCTAACAATATAATAAAGCGCATGATAATTAATATATTAAATTAGATCACATAACATCACCACTTCTCATCTCATAATCAACAATAATAATACATATTCACCACATCAATATACACTTCTTTATGCAGTCATATAATGCGACTCAATACTATGCAAATGCATGTGGTACCATTGGAGCAGAACTCCCATCTCAAAAATTTCCAATTAATAGAGGCATCAACAAGGCATAAGCCTTCATCTCAATATTCGCCAATACATGCCATCTCAACGAGCATAAGCTCCATCTCAAAATGCAATGTATGCATCACAACCATGAATGTAATGACAACACCATAATTAACATCATCTCAATACATCATCATCGTTAGCCAAAGGCCTACATCTCAAAAGCATCTCAACATCTCTTCATCAAACATCTCATATCATTCATAATAATTCATCAAACATCATTTATTCATCAAACATCATTTATTCATCATAATTTATCAAAACAACATCATTAATAACGTCTCATCAACAACTCAGTTGTACATTAATACGACAGTAATTCACACCGCTATTCTATAATCTTACATCATTACTATCATTACTCCTACTGTTACAAATCAAACAATAGCCTATAAACATTTCATCCTCATTATTCTGAATAAAAACCAACATAACGATCAACACGGGAACTAACTCTAAATCCTAAATTGGCTACTAGGATTACACTTCCTATTCTTCATTTTAATCCTCTAGAATAAAGTTCATCGCGTTAGCTATTCAACACTTCAAACGACATCTCAAACGGCATCCTAAAACTCAAGTTACAGCATTTATAAACTGAATCTGCCAAAAACCAGACAATATGGATCGATGCAAAATGTCTTGGATCGAAGCGTACTGCACTAACTCGCAACATGAGTCGACGCATCCTCTCTTAGATCGACTCGTCCTGGGTTTAACACACAGCATGTATCGACACATGCTCATATGGGTCGACTCATCCTGAGTCTAAAAGCACTCACGTATCGACGCAAAACCTCTTCGTGTCGACTCATTCTGAGTCTTTAAACCTTCATGTATCAACACATAGCATTTGAGGTCGACGCATCCTGTTACATCCTGCATAAATTCTTCAATTTTCTCTTTGTTTTCACTACGGGTTCCATACTTTAAGCCCTAAAAACTTAATCTAATCATAGATAATCATCACTTACAATTATCCTATAATTCTACGTCATTAAACATCATCGGAACATCACTATTCATCTAAAATTCATCAATTTCATCATACAACATCATATAAGATTCAATTCATGAACAAGACAACAATCACCTCTAACCCCACATACAAATTATCAGGAACCCAATTATAGATTCAGAACCCTACCCTTACCTTGGATTGAAGGTCGCTCTATAATCTTCCAGTTGAAACCTTGTTCTGCCGTTTTTCCTGTTTTTCCAGCAGCTTCATGTTCTTCTTCTCAATCCTTATTCTTCTACTGCCTCCTCTTTTCTATTCTTTCTAACAAAAATAAAATAACTTATTATTCTCTTAACTCCTTATTGGGCTCAAAACTAATACACCCCCTTATTACTACTTCCATTCCTTAAAACAAGCCCACATCAAATAATATCATACTTCTAATATTATTTCACCACTTAATAAAATAATTAAATCCAATTAATCACAACACATCTTCTCAAATATTCCAAAATATTTTAATTAAATAATTAATTAAATTACGGGCGTTACAACTATCCCCCACTTAGAATATTTTCGTCCTCGAAAATTTACCTCAATCAAACAACTCAGGGTAGGAGTCTCTCATCTTTCTCTCCAACTCCCAAGTCATGCTTTCTCTGGCAGCTCCTAGCCAAACCACCTTAACCAAAACAATCTCTTTGCCCCTCAAAATCTTTATTTCACGATCCGCGATCCGTACAGGCATCGTCTCTGCCGTAAGATTATCTCGTGCTTGCACATCATCCACATGAATCACATGAGATATGTTGTACCCCAAAATTTTCCCTCCCATATTTCTCAAAACATTGCAAGAAAAATCTCCAAGTGGCTCAAGGTTGCTCAAGAGTTGGTCAGACAAGTTATCTCCTAAAGTAGTCTACCCCAAATTAGGGTTTGGTGTTGCATCAAGATCCTTGAGTAAAAATGATCTCAAGTTATCCCCAATGTAATAATATGTTCTCAAGGTCATCCATGTCAAGTTTCAAGCCTTGCAGAGGAAGTTTGCTCAGTCAATTGCTCAAAAGGTCCAAAAATCGACAGTGCTAGGGCAAAAGTCAACTGTGACCCAAATACAGTCAAACTTCAAGATTTTTTGTCAACATTCTCATTTTGAAGTATATTTCATCATTTGATCAAGGTTTTATCATGATTCATAGGATTGTTCAAAATTCATCAAGACTCAAAAGTTGCTAAATTAGGGTTTTGTAGGAAAAGTCAATTCAACTTTGACCAAGCATAACTTTCTCATACTTTATGAGAAATGACCCATCCAAATCTCATTTTGAATAGGATTCAATTTCCTACAATCCATATTCATACCCCAAGATCAAAACACGCACTCACAAGAAGTTATGAATTTGGACATTATAGGTCATTTTTGAAAGTCAACAAAAACACCTTTTTTGTCAAAGCTTATAACTTGAGCATGGAATATCAACATGAGATGATACCAAAAGGGTTGATTAGAGGACATATCAATATTTTTATAAAGTCTAAGAACACCTCCAAAAGTTCAAAATTAAAGAAGTTATGCATTGTTGAAGTTGGACTTTTTTGCAAAATTGCCAAAAGTCAACTATCCCCAAAACTTCAAAATTTTCCAAATGGGCCCATTCTTTTCCACTTGATTTGAGTTTGCATCATTGCCCACGTGCCTTAGATTCAGCCATGTGCCCATATCTCATTTTTATCATTTAATTTGATTTTTATTTGAATTTATTCATTTTAAATCAAATAAAATCATATAAAATCCAAGGCATTGATAACTCATGATTTTCTGATTGTTTTAGGCTTTGGTCACAGCTAGCATTGCAATAAAATTCGTGTTAAAGTCATTATGCACAAGAAGATATGGTTTAGATCAAACTTGGCAAGTTTGTAAATGGAGATCAAATCAAATATCCAAACATCAATGTAGAGAGATTTGGACCAAGTTTCTTAACCTAATGCAATACACAATACATAAGCAAGCAAAGCACACGAAAATAGGGGTTGGCAATCACTTGTAGAGGCAGAACCACTTTGCAAAAATTCACAAAAAAGTTGGAAATCAAAATCCAGGTTAGAGGCAGTTTCAGGACGCGAGAGTTGTCTCAATCAATTGCTGGCCATCTCCAGAATCTATTACGATCCAAACCACGCATCCTCAGGCCTCCATACGCGCTGTAAGTCTCACGCAACTTACCCCGGTTCTTGAAATCGATTTGAATTATTCTGGCATCATTTGAGAAAACTAATGGCATATTTGTGATTACAAGAACATTTGCAAGCTTTTCATAATATTCAATTGCATTTATCTGGCTTATATGGAGAACCACCATAGTTAGGGTTCTTGGAGTTTTTTTGGGGCTTTCTGTTTCAGGTACAATTAGCCCATAAGAAGAACATGGTTGTGATCAGGAGGTCATGACGAATTGAACCATGTTCTTGGAATGTATTTATATGGCCTGAGGGAGATTTTGAGATGAAGTTGCGTCCTTTGCTGCGGATAAAAATCCGCAGGTAATGTTACAGCGTTGGGAGGACATGGATGAAAACGTGTCATCCACCCATTAGCCAATTCAAATATTACGCGTGTTTTTCTTCTTTTCTGGAAATTGTTTTGTTTTTATATAATATATATTATTTGCATTGTAATAACAAAGACAACAACACGCCCCAGTGGTCAACACGTCAGCGTCCAAGGCATTAGTGGATGGAGGTCAGGGGTTCGATCCATGCCTCTAGTAATTTGTGTTTTCTCATTGTTTTTCAGATAATCACATGCGCGCTCAGGTTTGGACTATACCATACTCTCTCATCCATCCAAGCGCCAGATGGCCAAGAGCCAGATCTGGTGGTCAGTGATTGGAGGTCCACCAAGGTGCCAGTCAACGTGCGTGCACCAGATCCAAAAAGTCAAAAGGGCCAGCTTCTAATGGGCCTACAAATTGCTCCTTGCACCTCCTAATCAAGCCCAACTCCTCTCTCTTTCATTTATTTTGTTTTATTTAATCTAATTGTTTTATTTCATTTAATTAATTTTTTAACCAATAACAAAATTCTATTTTTTAACAAAAATCACAAAAATACTTTTTTAATCCAGAATTTTATTTTTATTAATAAACACTAATTAATTAAATTAGGTTTTTAATTCTAGAATAACCTTAACTTATTTTGTAAAATAAATAAAGTTAATTAGACTTAGCTAGGTTTTAACTATTAATTTAATTATTTTTATTTTCTTTTCTTAAATAATCAAAACTCCAAAAATAATTTATTTTTCATTTAATTAATTTATTAATTTAATTTAGTATTTAATTTAGGATTAATTTCTTTTCTTAAAATAAAAAATGAAAACAAACAAAAAAGCATTTTCTTTCGAAAGGGTCAAAACCCTAAATTTCGCACTCGATTTAATTTCCCGCGCATTGTATTTATTTTTATCATATTAATGTATCTGTTTACGGATTGTAATAGTTAAATAGGACATTTGATTATTTTTATCGCTCTATTTTATTTTTCAAAGGGTTTGTCTTTGATGATGTAAATACCTGACACCTTGTAATTTAAATTCTGCATTTTGATTCCGCAAATTATAACTGCTAGATGTTTGATAATAGGGTTTGCATGACAAGACTGAATGTTAATCTTAAAATCAAATTAGATCACCCTTAACATGTACAAAGATAAAAACAACTGAAAACGACACACTCGCACGTACGCACTCTTAGGGTACACCCCACTTGGTTGCCTTCGTAAACCATCATTGAGTATAGGTCGCTTTAGAGGTCGCCCTCTTGTCTAAAAGATCATAGTCGCCTCGAAATGGTTGCCTCGGATATTGTTGCCTCAAATAAATGATCTAAGACATTAGGGTTACCTCTAAGACGCCCTAACATTGCTTTGGTGACCGTAAGTCCCTCATTCGAATTGACCCTCAAACTCCAACGACGATGCTACCTGCTCATCAATAGTGGGATAGCATTGTCTAAAGAAAATTAGTATAGAACGATTCCTTTTTCAAGTAGGTAGATGGTTCTTAGATACTTGCTCTTTCAAAAAACAAAACTTTTTCACACTTACACTCCTTTTTCGAACAAAGTTTTCAAAACACTTCATTACACTCTTGAGGACAGAAGCAAGAGTTAAATCAAAGTTTCAAACAAAAACTTTTTCAAAACCCACAAGCACAAAGAAAACAATTTTGAAAACAATTGAGCAAGTACCTAAGAGCCCGTGGATAACCACAGATAGAAAGGGTGCTAATACGTTCCCTTTCTATAATCTACCCCCCGAACCCGAGAAATATCTCGAAAAAGGAATTTTTCTGTGCTTTTTTCCTTTCCTTGTTGGATAAAATAAAAGTCGGTGGCGACTCTTGCTTACCGCGACATTTTGCGAAAACAAACACAAAATGCAAACCAGCATTCCAAAAACAGTCAGTTCTTCCCACCGTACCACAGAACTGGCGACTCTGCTGGGGAAACATTTATAAGTGGGGTGTACCTTAGGAATAGTTCATAATGTTTTCAATTGCTTGATTTGTATGCTTTATCTTTGTGGGTTTGAATCGGAGTTACTACAGATCCTAACCCGGATCTGGGGGATACCCTTTAGGTATGTAGCAATAAACTGTGAGGGAATTGTACGGCATAGACCGATACGGTTGAAGCAATAGCTACGTGGGTGTGGCACTTTAGCATGTACCGATATCCCTTGTGGCGCAACAAGGAGAATATGGGTCTGCTAAGGGGTCATTAAGCACCAACTGACCTTAGATCCTTTAAATTGACCAACTTGGCCATAGAACAGTAGCAGTATGCTACACTCATTGAGACTAAACCCTCGCGATGATTCTGGCTGCAAGAAAAGCTTGCTAAACTGGAATTATGACCGATCGAGGGTAGTCAATGATATTGAGATCCTCTAGAACCCGATTACTATTTTTAGGACAGGTTTGAACCAACTGAACTGAAAGAGGGTAGTACCTAGACTCCTTGCCAGCCTAAAATCTAAGGGCTCTCTGTGTGACTTGTGTGCCTTTACCATGTTTTCTATTTGTGGATACTTGTGGTGTGTTTTCTATCATGACATCATGACATCATAACATTGCATGCACCTTGCATTGGACTAACCTATTTCAAAGACCGGAGGGATTCATCTTTGTTCTGTTTTGTAGGTCATGGCACCCATGCGTAGAAACACCATTCGGATCAATTTTGTCCAGATTCCCATTCAACTCAAGGAATTGGTTGCAAAAATTTCAGATACTTCCTCCTTTGTCAAAAGACATGGTCACCTCTTGGGTTTGGTCACTTCCAAATTGGATGAGCAGATGATGAGTGTCTTAGTCCAGTTCTTTGATCCACTGTACCATTGCTTTACTTTTCTGGACTACCAGTTGGTCCCTACCTTGGAAGAGTTCTCTGATTTTCTTGGTATCTCTATTCTGGAGCAGACCCCGTTCACAGGTTGGGAGAAAGTCCTTAGGCTAGAAGAAATTGCTTCAGCCTTCCATCTGACAAAGGCTGAGGTAATGTCTAATTGGGAAACTCGTAGTGGAGCAAAGGGCTTTTTGACTAAATTCATGGTTGGTAAAGCTAATCAGTTCCGGGACAGTCTAGACTTCCAGGCATTTGAATACATTCTGGCTCTTCTCATATATGGTTTGGTGTTGTTCCCTAACTCAGATGCTTTCGTCGACGTGAATGTCGTGAAGATTTTCATGTCCGTTAATCCTGTGCCCACTCTCTTGGGTGACATTATTCACTCTCTTTATGCCCGTACTGCTCGGAAGCGGGGAACCCTTATGAGCTGTGCACCGTTGCTGGCGAGGTGGTTTATTTCTCACCTCCCTAAATCAGTTTTGAAGAACAAGGAAGGCATGGGCTGGGCCTACAGGATTATGTCTCTCTCTCATAATGATATCATTTGGACTATCAAGGGTATGGAAGAGGTGGCTATTATTGATCACTGTGGGGAATATCCCAATGTCCCACTGATAGGAATCAATAGAGGGATCACTTATAATCCATGCTTGGCCTTACGTCAGTTTGGGCGAGCCAGAAGGGAAGGACCTCATGATTTGCTGATGTCGAGCATTGTCTTTGACTTCCAAGGGGATAGTGACGAGCAACACCGCAGATTCATAAGAGCTTGGGATAGAGTACACAGGTCTGACCCACATGAGTTGGGTGCAAAGACTTCTCTTCTGATGGAGCCATATCTCCGATGGGTTCGAATCCGTTCCCAAAAGCTGGGAATGCCGTACGAAGCCGTCTTGCCTATAATTGTTGAGGTTGCCGATGAAGAAGGGGTTCCTCCTACCATCCTCCATTCATACATGCCTACTAACATTGAGGCATTAAAGAGATCTTGGATGCAGCTGAGAGAAGAGCGGGATACTTACAGAGAAAAGTATCACGAGCAAGAGCAGAAGATACAAAAGTTGACAAGGCAATTTGAGAATGAGAAGATCCTCAACGACTATGTCCGCACCGACGGGAAACGACCATGGGAGAGGATATAGTCGTTGAGGATCTTCTCATTCTCCAACTGCCTTGTCAACTTCTGAATCTTCTGCTCTTGCTCGTGATACTTTTCTCTGTAAGTATCCCGCTCTTCTCTCAGCAGCATCCAAGATCTCTTTAATGCCTCAATGTTAGTAGGCATGTATGGATGGAGGATGGTAGGAGGAACCCCTTCTTCATCGGCAACCTCAACAATTGTAGGAAAGACGCCTTCGTATGGCATTCCCAGCTTTTGGGAACGGATTCGAACCCATCGGAGATATGGCTCCATCAGAAGAGAAGTCTTCGCACCCAACTCGTGTGGGTCAGACCTGTGTACTCCATCCCAAGCTCTTATGAATCTGCGGCGTTGCTCGTCACTATCCCCTTGGAAGTCAAAGACAATGCTCGGCATCAGCAAATCATGAGGTCCTTCCCTTCTGGCTCGCCCAAACTGACGTAAGGCCAAGCACGGATTATAAGTGATCCCTCCGTTGATTCCTATCAGTGGGACATTGGGGTATTCCCCGCAGTGATCAATAATAGCCACCTCTTCCATACCCTTGATAGTCCAAATGATGTCATTATGAGAGAGAGACATAATCCTGTAGGCCCAGCCCATGCCTTCCTTGTTCTTCAAAACTGATTTGGGGAGGTGAGAAATAAACCACCTCGCCAGCAACGGTGCACAGCTCATAAGGGTTCCCCGCTTCCGAGCAGTACGAGCATAAAGAGAGTGAATAATGTCACCCAAGAGAGTGGGCACATGATTAACGGACATGAAAATCTTCACGACATTCACGTCGACGAAAGCATCTGAGTTAGGGAACAACACCAAACCATATATGAGAAGAGCCTGAATGTATTCAAATGCCTGGAAGTCTAGACTGTCCCAGAACTGATTAGCTTTACCAACCATGAATTTAGTCAAAAAGCCCTTTGCTCCACTACGAGTTTCCCAATTAGACATTACCTCAGCCTTTGTCAGATGGAGGGCTGAAGCAATTTCTTCCGGCCTAAGGACTTTCTCCCAACCTGTGAACGGGGTCTGCTCCAGAATAGAGATACCAAGAAGATCAGAGAACTCTTCCAAGGTAGGGACCAACTGGTAGTCTGGAAAAGTAAAGCAATGGTACAGTGGATCAAAGAACTGGACTAAGACACTCATCATCTGCTCATCCAATTTGGAAGTGACCAAACCCAAGAGGTGACCATGTCTATTGACAAAGGAGGAAGTATCTGAAATTTTTGCAACCAATTCCTTGAGTTGAATGGGAATCTGGACAAAATTGATCCGAATGGTGTTTCTACGCATGGGTGCCATGACCTACAAAACAGAACAAAGATGAATCCCTCCGGTCTTTGAAATAGGTTAGTCCAATGCAAGGTGCATGCAATGTTATGATGTCATGATAGAAAACACACCACAAGTATCCACAAATAGAAAACATGGTAAAGGCACACAAGTCACACAGAGAGCCCTTAGATTTTAGGCTGGCAAGGAGTCTAGGTACTACCCTCTTTCAATTCAGTTGGTTCAAACCTGTCCTAAAAATAGTAACCGGGTTCTAGAGGATCTCAATATCACTGACTACCCTCGATCGGTCATAATTCCAGTTTAGCAAGCTTTTCTTGCGGCCGGAATCATCGCGAGAGTTTAGTCTCAATGAGTGTAGCATACTTCTACTGTTCTATGGCCAAGTTGGTCAATTTAAAGGATCTAAGGTCAGTTGGTGCTTAATGACCCCTTAGCAGACCCATATTCTCCTCGTTGCGCCACAAGGGATATCGGTACATGCTAAAGTGCCACACTAACGTAGCTACTGCTTCAACCGTATCGGTCTATGCCGTACAGTTCCCTCACAGTTTATTGTTACTTACCTAAAGGGTATCCCCCAGATCAGGGTTAGGATCTGTAGTAACTCCGATTCAAACCCACAAAGATAAAGCATACAAATCAAGCAATTGAAAACATTATGAACTATTCCTAAGGTACACCCCACTTATAAATGTTTCCCCAGCAGAGTCGCCAGTTCTGTGATACGGTGGGAAGAACTGACTGTTTTTGGAATGCTGGTTTGCATTTTGTGTTTGTTTTCGCAAAATGTCGCGGTAAGCAAGAGTCGCCACCGAATTTTATTTTATCCAACAAGGAAAGGAAAAAAGCACAGAAAAATTCCTTTTTCGAGATATTTCTCGGGTTCAGGGGGTAGATTATAGAAAGGGAAGGTATTAGCACCGTTTCTATCTGTGGTTATCCACGGGCTCTTAGGTACTTGCTCAATTGTTTTCAAAATTGTTTTCTTTGTGCTTGTGGGTTTTGAAAAAGTTTTTGTTTGAAACTTTGATTTAACTCTTGCTTCTGTCCTCAAGAGCGTAATGAAGTGTTTTGAAAACTTTGTTCGAAAAAGGAGTGTAAGTGTGAAAAAGTTTTGTTTTTTGAAAGAGAAAGTATCTAAGAACCATCTACCTACTTGAAAAAGGAATCGTTCTATACTAATTTCCTTTAGACAATGTTATCCCACTATTGATGAGCAGGTAGCATCGTCGTTGGAGTTTAAGGGTCAATTCGAATGAGGGACTTACGGTCACCAAAGCAATGTTAGGGCGTCTTAGAGGTAACCCTAATGTCTTAGATCATTTGTTTGAGGCAACAATATCCGAGGCAACCATTTCGAGGCGACTATGATCTTTTAGACAAGAGGGCGACCTCTAAAGCGACCTATACTCAATGACCGTTTACAAAGGCAACCAAGTGGGGTGTACCCTAAGAGTGCGTATGTGCGAGTGTGTCGTTTTCAGTTGTTTTTATCTTTGTACATGTTAAGGGTGATCTAATTTGATTTTAAGATTAACATTCAGGCTTGTCATTCAAACCCTATTATCAAACATCTAGCAGTTATAATTTGCGGAATCAAAATGCGGAATTTAAATTACAAGGCGTCGGGTATTTACATCGCCAAAGACAAACCCTTTGAAAAATAAAATAGAGCAATAAAAATAATCAAATGTCCTATTTAACTATTACAATCCATAAACAGATACATTAATATGATAAAAATAAATACAATGCGCGGGAAATTAAATCGAGTGTGAAATTTAGGGTTTTGACCCTTTCGAAAGAAAATGCTTTTTTGTTTGTTTTCATTTTTTATTTTAAGAAAAGAAATTAATCCTAAATTAAATACTAAATTAAATTAATAAATTAATTAAATGAAAAATAAATTATTTTTGGAGTTTTGATTATTTAAGAAAAGAAAATAAAAATAATTAAATTAATAGTTAAAACCTAGCTAAGTCTAATTAACTTTATTTATTTTACAAAATAAGTTAAGGTTATTCTAGAATTAAAAACCTAATTGAATTAATTAGTGTTTATTAATAAAAATAAAATTCTGGATTAAAAAAGTATTTTTGTGATTTTTGTTAAAAAATAGAATTTTGTTATTGGTTAAAAAATTAATTAAATGAAATAAAACAATTAGATTAAATAAAACAAAATAAATGAAAGAGAGAGGAGTTGGGCTTGATTAGGAGGTGCAAGGAGCAATTTGTAGGCCCATTAGAGCTGGCCCTTTTGACTTTTTGGATCTGGTGCACGCACGTTGACTGGCACCTTGGTGGACCTCCAATCACTGACCACCAGATCTGGCTCTTGGCCATCTGGCGCTTGGATGGATGAGAGAGTATGGTATAGTCTAAACCTGAGCGCGCATGTGATTATCTGAAAAACAATGAGAAAACACAAATTGCTGGAGGCAGGGATCGAACCCCTGACCTCCAGCCACTAATGCCTTGGACGCTGACGTGTTGACCACTGGGGCGTGTTGTTGTCTTTGTTATTACAATGCAAATAATATATATTATATAAAAACAAAACAATTTCCAGAAAAGAAGAAAAATGCGCGTAATATTTGAATTGGCTAATGGGTGGATGACACGTTTTCATCCTTGTCCTCCCAACGCTGTAACATTACCTGCGGATTTTTATCCGCAGCAAAGGACGCAGCTTCATCTCAAAATCTCCCTCAGGCCATATAAATACATTCCAAGAACATGGTTCAATTCGTCATGACCTCCTGATCACAACCATGTTCTTCTTATGGGCTAATTGTACCTGAAACAGAAAGCCCCAAAAAAACTCCAAGAACCCTAACTATGGTGGTTCTCCATATAAGCCAGATAAATGCAATTGAATATTATGAAAAGCTTGCAAATGTTCTTGTAATCACAAATATGCCATTAGTTTTCTCAAATGATGCCAGAATAATTCAAATCGATTTCAAGAACAGGGGTAAGTTCCGTGAGACTTGCAGCGCGTATGGAGGCCTGAGAATGTGTGGTTTGGATCGTAATAGCTCTTGGAGATGGACAGCAATTGATTGAGACAACTCTCGCGTCCTGAAACTGCCTCTAACCTAGATTTTGATTTCCAACTTTTTTGTGATTTTTTGCAAAGTGGTTCTGCCTCTACAAGTGATTGCCAACCTCTATTTTAGTGTGCTTTGCTTGCTTATGTATTGTGTATTGCATTAGGTTAAAAAACTTGGTCCAAATCTCTCTACATTGATGTTTGGATATTTGATTTGATCTCCATTTACAAACTTGTCAAATTTGATCTAAACCATATCTTCTTGTGCATAATGACGTTGACACGAATTTTATTGCAATGCTAGCTGTGACCAAAGCCTAAAACAATCAGAAAATCATGAGTTATCAATGCCTTGGATTTTATATGATTTTATTTGATTTAAAATGAATAAATTCAAATAAAAATCAAATTAAATGATAAAAATGAGATATGGGCACATGGTTGAATATAGGGCACGTGGGCAATGATGCAAACTCAAATCAAGTGGAAAAGAATGGGCCCATTTGGAAAATTTTGAAGTTTTGGGGATAGTTGACTTTTGGCAATTTTACAAAAAAGTCCAACTTCAACAATGCATAACTTCTTCAATTTTGAACTTTTGGAGGTGTTCTTAGACTTTATAGAAATCTTGATATGTCCTCTAATCAACCCTTTTTGTATCATCTCATTTTTATATTCCATGCTCAAGTTATAAGCTTTGACAAAAAAGGTGTTTTTGTTGACTTTCAAAAATGACCTATAATGTCCAAATTCATAACTTCTTGTGAGTGCATGTTTTGATCTTGGAGTATGAAGATGGATTGTAGGAAATTGAATCCTCTTCAAAATGAGATTTGGATGGGTCATTTATCATAAAGTATGAGAAAGTTATGCTTGGTCAAATTTGAATTGACTTTTCCTACAAAACCCTAATTTAGCAACTTTTGAGTCTTGATGAATTTTGAGCAATCCTTGATGAATCATGATAAAACCTTGATAAAATGATGAAATATCCTTCAAAATGAGAATGTTGACAAAAAATCTTGAAGTTTGACTATATTTGGGTCACAGTTGACTTTTGCCCTAGCACTGTCGATTTTTGGACCTTTTGAGCAATTGACTGAGCAAACTTCCTCTGCAAGGCTTGAAACTTGACATGGATGACCTTGAGAACATATTATGACATTGGGGAGAACTTTAGATCATTTGTACTCAAGGATCTTGATGCAACACCAAACCCTAATTTGGGGTAGACTACTTTAGGAGATAACTTGTCTGACCAACTCTTGAGCAACCTTGAGCCACTTGGAGATTTTTCTTGCAATGTTTTGAGAAATATGGGAGGGAAAATTTTGGGGTACAACACATCTCATGTGATTCATGTGGATGATGTGCAAGTACGAGATAATCTTACGGTAGAGATGATGCCTGTACGGATCGCGGATCGTGAAATAAAGATTTTGAGGGGCAAAGAGATTGTTTTGGTTAAGGTGGTTTGGCTAGGAGCTGCCAGAGAAAGCATGACTTGGGAGTTGGAGAGAAAGATGAGAGACTCCTACCTTGAGTTGTTTGATTGAGGTAAATTTTCGAGGACGAAAATATTCTAAGTGGGGGATAGTTGTAACGCCCGTAATTTAATTAATTATTTAATTAAATTATTTTGGAATATTTGAGAAGATGTGTTGTGATTAATTGGATTTAATTATTTTATTAAGTGGTGAAATAATATTAGAAGTATGATATTATTTGATGTGGGCTTGTTTTAAGGAATGGAAGTAGTAATAAGGGGGTGTATTAGTTTTGAGCCCAATAAGGAGTTAAGAGAATAATAAGTTATTTTATTGTTGTTAGAAAGAATAGAAAAGAGGAGGCAGTAGAAGAATAAGGATTGAGAAGAAGAACATGAAGCTGCTGGAAAAACAGGAAAAACGGTAGAACGAGGTTTCAACTGGAAGATTATAGAGCGACCTTCAATCCAAGGTAAGGGTAGGGTTCTGAATCTATAATTGGGTTCCTGATAATTGGTATGTGGGGTTAGAGGTGATTGTTGTCTTGTTCATGAATTGAATCTTATATGATGTTGTATGATGAAATTGATGAATTTTAGATGAATAATGATGTTCCGATGATGTTTAATTGACGTAGAATTATAGGATAATTGTAAGTGATGATTATCTATGATTAGATTAAGTTTTTAGGGCTTAAAGTATTGAACCCGTAGTGAAAATAAAGAGAAAATTACAGAATTTATGCAGGATGTAACAGGATGCGTCGACCTCAAATGCTATGTGTTGATACATGAAGGTTTAAAGACTCAGAATGAGTCGACACGAAGAGGTTTTGCGTCGATACATGAGTGCTTTTAGACTCAGGATGAGTCGACCCATATGAGCATGTGTTGATACATGCTGTGTGTTAAACCCAGGATGAGTTGATCTAAGAGAGGATGTGTCGACTCATGTTGCGAGTTAGTGCAGTACGCGTCAATCCAAGATGTTTTGCATTGGTCCATATTGTCTGGTTTTTGGCAGATTCAGTTTATAAATGCTGTAACTTGAGTTTTAGGATGTCGTTTGAAGCGTTGAATAGCTAACGCGATGAACTTTATTCTAGAGGATTAAAATGAAGAATAGGAAGTGTAATCCTAGTAGCCAATTTAGGATTTAGAGTTAGTTCCCATGTTGATCGTTATGTTGGTTTTTATTCAGAATGATGAGGATGAAATGTTTATAGGCTACTGTTTGATTTGTAACAATAGGAGTAATGAAAGTAAACATGTAAGATTATAGAATAGCGGTGTGAATTACTGTCGTATTAATGTATAACTGAGTTGTTGATGAGACGTTATTAATGATGTTGTGTTGATAAATTATGATGAATAAATGATGTTTGATGAATTATTATGCATGATATGAGATGTTTGATGAAGAGATGTTGAGATGCTTTTGAGATGTAGGCCTTTGGCTAACGATGATGATGTATTGAGTTGATGTTAATTGTGGTGTTGTCATTACATTCATGATTGTGTTGCATACATTGCATTTTGAGATGGAGCTTATGCTCGTTGAGATGGCATGTATTGGCGAATATCGAGATGAAGGCTTATGCCTTGTTGATGCCTCTATTAATTGGAAATTTTTGAGATGGGAGTTCTGCTCCAATGGTACCACATGAATTTGCATAGTATTGAGTCGCATTATATGACTACATAAAGAAGTGTGTATTGATGTGGTGAATGTGTATTATTATTGTTGATTATGAGATGAGAAGTGGTGATGTTATGTGATCTAATTTAATATATTAATTATCATGCGCTTTATTATATTGTTAGATATCTCACCCCTTCTATTTGAGTGTTGCCCTTATGTTGGTAACGTGCAGGTAATCGAGAGTGAAGGTTGTACACCTTCAATAGTTTGAGTCGGTGTCATTGCTCTGATATGTAACACTTGGGGGGATGAACGCTTGTTGCTTTTGATTGTTGATTATTCAGTTGTTCAACTTTAAGTTGATTATTATTAAGTATTTGTTGTTTGAAGTTATTGTACTAATGATAATGATGTTATTAAGAATCCCGTTGTGTAGATGATGAATTATTTAACTAAAGATGTTATGATGATGGTTCATCTGATGTTTTAAAAGTGTTATATATCCATGATGAATGCAATGAATTTTGATAGAAGAACTTGTGGCATCCCGATTCATTTGCATGAATGATTTTTATAACTCTGATTTATTTATATAATTTGTCGGGGTAGAATTAGGGTGTTACACCATGACCAAGACACTGTTCGTGGAGACAAATCAAACAAACTACCTGATCTTTTCCCAAGGGGAGAGATTAAGGGCGCTCGAAGATCCTTGGAGAGCCCCTAGAAGACGTAGGAGGCCTCACTCTCCTCTTCCTCGTCAACTAGAGGAACGTCCCCAATCTCCCCTGCGGAGACGCAGGCGGGACGCCTCTCGAAGCCCCTCTCCTCGACCAATCTAGAGACGCCACGCGTCGGAGAGGGACCATCCCGTAGATGCGGGGAGACGCGATCACATCCCCTCGCGTCAAGAGAAAAGACCCCCTGAAAATAGGATTAGGGGAAATAACGAACGACCACACCGTCCGAGGAACGTTCTGCGCGACCAGGGTCACCATCATAACCGCTGCTACAACAGATCTCTTTCTCGCTCTCCATATAGGAGTGACGAAGATGATCCATGCAGTCCTTTATCACAAGCCATTATAGAGGCACCTATCTCCACGGGCATGGAGAAACCTTCCCACCTGAAGGAGTATGACGGAATTACCAACCCAGTCGACCATATTGACGGGTTCGAGGCAATGCTGCATTATCATAACATCAGGGGACCAATCAAATGCCGATTGTTTCCCACGACTTTGAGGAAAGTTATGATGGATTAGTACAAGAGCCTCGCTCTGGGGTGAATCACCTCCTGGCGAATTAAAAAAAAAAACAGTTCATTAGTTCTTTTACTACTTCATGTCGACATCCAAAAACTGAAGCAGTCCTCGAGGCCATCGTCCAGAGACACGGCAAGACCCTCAGGGAATTTATTGATCGGTTCAACCGCGAGGCCATCCAGGTCCCCTGCATCGATTATATGAAGAGATACCTGCTTGAGAGGGGACTCCTCCCGGGCACGGAGTTCAGGAAAGCCGTTGGCATCGGACCACCGAGGACGTTCGATGCCCTCCTCGAAAAATCCAGAGCCTATATGGACTCTGATGGAGGGAAGCAGCCAACAGAGCCCGGGACCCCAGGAATCATGGATCAACCAGCAATCCGCGACAACAAGACTCCGCCCCTCCTCGACGAACTAGCGAGAATATGAGAGATGAAAAATCTCGAGATCCTAGCGAGCAAAGAGGACCATCGGGGCGGTTTACCGAGTACACTCCGCTGACAGCTTCCCACGAGTGCATCTTGGTGGAGTGCACTAACACTGACTTCAAGGACGGGGGCGTCAAGCGTCCTTGCCCCACTCCAGCCAAGCCCGGGGCTGATCGAAGCAAATAGTGCCAATATCATCGAAGTCATGGACACCTGACCAAGGACTGTATCCATTTCAAGAATGCTATTGAGATCCTCATCAAAGGGGGGAGACTCGGGAAATATCGGTGCAGAAACGCCCCTCTTCGAGATGCCCGCAACACGAAGGAGATTGAAGAGGATATCCGACCATCAGACGAGACGGTCCCCATCCAGACCACATTCCCTGTTACGAGACCGAAGGACTTCTATGTCCCTGAAGACATCGAAGAGCCTCTGACCATGCACAGTAGATGAGAAAGGTTCCCCTCTGCCATGGTCATAAATGTTGAGGGATTCAATGATAAAATCATAAACTCCACGAAGAGGAAGTTGGACGAGCTGGTCGACACGCCCCCCCATAAATAGTAACTTTTGAGAGGGTTAAGGGCATATCAGAGCCGATTACCTTCTATCTCGAAGAATTTCCCGGATGGGCCCCAAACTCAGTCGTCCCTCTTCTGGTTAGGGCGAGAATGGCTAACTTTGACGTTCATCGCGTTTTGGTCGACGAAGGGAGTTCCGTCGACGTGATGTACATCCAACTACTTTGAACCCAGCAGCTCGACGACACCCACCTCTCACCTTACACGGGACCCGACCTGCATGGCTTCAACGACTCGACCTCCAAGCCTTGGGGATACGTGGAGCTCATGGTCACCTTCGGCAAGGGTACCGCCACCAGACAAGTCAAAGTGTGCTTCTTGGTCATCGATTGCCCGTCTCTCTACAACTGTATCCTTAGGAGACCGACACTGGCAGAATTGACCGTTGTTCCCTCCACTGTCCATTTGAAAATGAAGTTCTACACAAGAAGCGGACGCGTCGCCACCATCCAAGGCGACCTAGCAGCTGCCCAAAGATGCTTCAACACGGCGGCCAAGGGAAAAAGTACGATCGATAATGTAACACAGCCCACCAAGAGAGCCGCTACGGCACGACCAGAGCCATAACAACCAGAGCATATGGCCCCTCCAAAGGTCGACTCAATCTCACTGGACACCCGCTTCGACCAAGATGAAGCACCCAACGGCGAGCAGGGACTCCTCCAACCAATTCCAGATGGAGACTTTGAGCTCGTCCCTCTCAGTGAAGACCCGAATAAAAGGGTAAAGATCGGCACTAGACTCCCCGACCTGGCGAGGAAACAAATCAAGGCTTGTTTAAGGGAAAATGCAAATCTGTACACGTGGAGCGCCGCGAAGATGCCCGAACTCGACCCTGAGGTCGCCTGTCACCATCTGGCCATTGATCCAGCCGCTAGGGCAATAGTACAACATAGGCGTAGCCAGTCCCCCGAGAAAACAAAGGCTGCTAAAAAAGCTGTAAAAGACCTCCTAGAGACAAATTTTATTTCTGAAGCCCGGTATTCAACCTGGCTGTCAAATGTTGTACTTGTCAAAAAGAATAATGAAAAATGGCGTATGTATGTTTACTATACCGATCTTAATTGGGCATGTCCCAAAGATGCATTTCCTTTGCCTAATATTGACATGCTGGTCGAAAATTCGGCCGACTATAAAATTATTTCTTTCATGGACGCCTATTCTGGCTATAACCAAATCCCAATGGAAATGAGCGACAAATACTGCATCGCTTTCATGACCAGCTCGGGCAATTACTACTACAATGTAATGCCCTTCGGTCTGAAAAGCGCAGGGGAAACATACCAGCGGATGATGAATAAAGTCTTCTGTAACGAGATCAGAGACATGCTCGAGGTATACATGGACGACATGGTCGTCAAATCTCGAGCAGACACCGATCATGCTGCCCACCTCAAGAAAGTCTTCACCCAAGCAAGGCAATGTAGAATGAGGTTCAAACCGGAGAAGTGCACCTTCGGGGTTAAGGCGGGCAAGTTCTTCGATTTTTACCTAACAGAACGAGGAATCGAAGCCAACCCTGACAAGTGTCAGGTGTTCTTCGACCTCCCTACACCTAATTCAAAAAAATCCATACAAATCCTGAACGACATGCCCGCCTCGCTCTCCTGTTTCATGGTGAAATCCGCTCAACACGCCC
This sequence comes from Vicia faba, assembly GCA_948472305.1. Classification (NCBI taxonomy): domain Eukaryota; kingdom Viridiplantae; phylum Streptophyta; class Magnoliopsida; order Fabales; family Fabaceae; genus Vicia; species Vicia faba. The sequence continues at coordinate 52,178,973 of OX451741.1, forward strand.
TTCCATTTTTCAAAATCCTGCGCAAGGAGGCAGCTTTCGAGTGGACTGAGGAATGCGAGCAAGCCCTCCTCCATCTCAAGCAGAGCCTTTCTCAACCGCCTGTACTATCACGACCAATAGACGGGGAGACCTTATTCCTGTTTCTAGCCGTCTCCGTCGAGGCCGTCAGCGCGACCCTCATTCCCGAGACTCTTGACGGTCAAAAACCTATGTATTTCACGAGCAAAGCGATTCAGGGACCCAAGGTCAGACACCAACAGATTGAGAAGGTGGCCTTGGCCCTCGTCAACATGGCGAGAAAGCTCAGACATTATTTCCTCGCACACACGATCGTCATACGGACAATCCAGCCTGTGAGACAACTCTTAGGCCGATCAGACATGGCAGGTCGAATGCTAAAGTGGTCCTTGGAGCTTTCAGAGTTTGACATCCAATATGAAAGCAGGAAGGCCCAAGCTTTGGCCGACTTCGTCGCGGAGATGAACGCTCATAACTCCCCTGCAGGGAAGGAGCACAAGTGGACCATCTTTGTGGATGGAGCCTCCAGCTCGACAGGGAGTGGATCAGGAATCCTCCTCGAAAACGAGGAAGGCTTCGTGATCGAACACTCTCTCACTCTCTCCTTCCTGACCTCGAACAATCAGGCTGAATATGAGGCCCTGCTCGTGGGGTTAAGACTGGTCGAGGATTTGGGTGCCCGAGAGATATAAATTTTCACTGATTCTCAACTTGTCGCACCTCAAGTTCAAGGGGGATACCAGGCTAAGAACAACATCCTTATTGAATATTTGAACTTGGTCAGAGAACACATGAAATTTTTTGACTGAGCAGAAATTAAACATGTACCGCGCGAACAGAACACACGGGCCGACATACTTTCAAAGCTCGCGAGCACGAAGAAGAAGGGCGAAAACAAATCAGTAATGCAAGAGTCCCTACCTCGCCCGAGCATTGAAAGGACCACGACTCTACTCGAGGTGAATGCCATCGGGGACAACTCATCCTGGATGACTCCGATGTTCAATTTTCTAACGAAAGGGGAACTTCCTCTAGACAAAAGGGAGGTAGCCGCGACCAAACGACAAGCATACTCTTATGTGGTGCTCGAGCATAAGTTGTATCGTCGTGGATTCTCCATCCCACTCTTGAAGTATATCAAAGAATCTGTGGTCCCTGAGGTACTACGGGAAATCCACGAAGGAATCAACGCCCAACACATGGCAGAAGATCTCTAGCACGAAAGGCGCTGCGAGCAGGGTACTACTGGCCGAAAATGCAACAAGACGCCAAAGAATATGTCAAGAGGTGTGACAAGTGATAGAGACACACTGACATGCACCTCGCACCCCCGCACGAGCTACATACGCTATCCTCCCCGTGGCCATTTGCCTGGTGGGGAATGGACATCCTTGGACCATTCGTGCAGGGGACATATCAGAACAAATTCCTCATTATGGCCGTAGACTATTTCACCAAATGGATAGAGGTCGAAGCCCTAGCAAAAATTACCTCGCACAACATTCTCTGTTTCTACAAACGAAACGTGCTCGCTCGGTTAGGGATAACACAAGCACTCGTCACAAAAAATGGCACACAGTTCACCGACCAAGGTTTCCAAAGCTTTGTTTCCAAAATCGGCACCAAGCAGCATTTTACCTCAGTCGAGCACCCCCAGACCAACGGCCTAGCCGAAGCCGCAAATAGGGTCATCTTGTGAGGAGTCAAACGCAGGCTGCACAAAGCCAAAAGGGGATGGGTCGAAGAACTACACAACATCCTATGGGCTTATCGAACAACTCCCTATTCGACGATGGCGAGACGCCATTCAGACTGATCTACGACACTGAGGCTATTATCCCGGTAGAAATCATGGAGCCATCTAGGCGAATTGAAATGCCCCTCGATGAGGAGATGAACGACGAGGCCCTTAGAGATGAGCTCGACCTAGTCGAAGAAATTCGATCAGGAGCAGCTCTTTGCAGGGCCACGCTAAAACAGCAGGTATCCCTACACCGTGATAACAAAGTCATAAAGCGCGACTTTCAGGTCAGCAGCCTAGTCTTGCAAAGAAACCAGAAGGATTCCCGTGAAGGGAAGCTGGCCATAAACTGGGAGAGGCCGTACCGCATCCAGGGAGCTACGGGCACTGGAGCATATTACCGCGAGAAACTAAATGCAGAATCGTTACCTCGACCATGAAATGTTGCGAAGCTACAACAATACTATAGCTAAGTCCCTCACCCGCTAAGGGCGTTAGCTATCGACTAGTCATATCCAACTGACGAAGGGATGAGCTTGACCGTGTAGGCGTGTCTGGGTAGCGACGCAACCTACAAACCAACAATAGGTGGGAGGTCATTCATTTGAAGAGCAACATCCTACCCCGACAGGGACACCTCGATCGAGCTCTACTGTCGAAGTACCCCCAACATGGCAGAACACCCAGCTCGCGATGGACAGTTCACGCCACGAGCGTAGGATCTTGACTACAATCATACGCTCATTCCGCAGATCCCTACTCCGCGCCCTCGACACATCTCAACATTGGTCGAACAAATAATAGGGTCGAGCACACATCTCCACGAGGGAAACACGAACTTTCATGGAAAACTTATATCAATCACAACAAAGGTCGAATACAAGTCTCCACATATAATATACGAGTATTCATGAAATAAACAAGTCAAAAATAATGGCAGACAAAAATAATAATAAGCTAACATCAGCAAAAATATAGGCACCAAAGTAAAGCAAAACAATTATAAAATGTCGACAATGTCTGAATATTACAAAAAATTACGGGCACGCAGGGCCGATTACAAATCAGTTATCAAAAGGAAAAAAGCTAATCACTTCTCGGAGTACCGGCCTCATCCTCGGGAGAATCAGGGGGAGGGACGACCCGGCCATTGACCACCTGGGACAGAACCCCAGTTCCTTCAGTGTTAAGCCCTAGGTTTAGAACAGACAGTTGGTTCAGGGCAACCTCGAAATCATCGACCAATGCGTCGACGTAGTCCGACTCGAGAATCTAAATCCTAGCAACAAAATCTGCGCGAGTGCAAAAATCAGTTACACTCCCGGGCTCGTCTTCCGTGAATCAACAACTTCTTTCTCCAACCGCTCCCTTTTGCTCTCCCATAAATCTCGGTCAAGCAGGAGACAGTCCCTTTCCTTGAGGGCTTTGTCAGCTCTCTCTCTCTCTCTCTCTCTCTCTCTCTCTCTCTCTCTCTCTCTCTCTCTCTCTATTCCTGAAACTTCTCTTCAGTTCGTTCCAGGACGGTCTTCAGTTTCCGTGTCTTCGCTTGAAGAGTCACATTCTCTGAATCCAATATCTTTACCCGACCTGAGGAGCTGGCCCCTTCACCCGCGAGGACCACGACCATCTCCGCCATCTTCATCACCCCGACCATGTTGGAAGCCATGTGCTTCCTTCCTCCTTCGTTGTCGAGTCGCCTTATGATATCAGACTCGTTGTCGGACACAGTTATAGGGAATCCCTCAAAGAAATCCTTCTCGATGAAACAAGGCGGGAGGCTGAAGGCTCGAACATTAGCTCCTCCAGTCACATCAACAGTCCCATCCGTCGGGCGATTCCTTTTCCTACCCAATACAACAATTTGTTGGTCGGCCACGTGGGTCCCCGACAACCCACTAGATCCTTCCTTGGACGGCTCGGAAACCGACACCATGTGTGTAGGCTGATGCAGCTTCACCAACCTCTTGTGGCTTTTCTTATATTGAGTCAGCTTCAACAGCCTCTCGCGATGTTCTGCCATGTTTCCTACAAAACAAAAAAAATATCCTCGGGTCAGCCTTGGGAAAACAAAACAAGAAAGCAAGTAAAAATATAAGAACCAAGCAAGTAAAGACCTAAAAGTGCTACGACTTGTCCATAAGATCGGAACTCAACCAACACCTTGGTGTTGATCGGACGCGCCTCGAACATCGGCTCACCATCTTTATCAAGGATATTGTGTTCTTCCCTCGTGACCCACTGAACGGGGAAGAAACCGTCGACAAATCGATTGAGGACGCCATATGTCTCTCCGTTATCGGCGCTCATACCGTTGGTGGAAGTGTGGTAATGTTCGGGACCATGGTCATAATATGCCGAACACTAGTGGATGGGAAACTTTAAGATTCTCCTGATCTCGGGATTACCCTCAGCGTCGTAGCACAGTTCTCCATCCTCGTCCACGATGGAAGCCAGGTCGAACAGGGAATCCAAGGCTATTTGGGTGGAGGGTTGCAAGACGTACCACCTGTCCTTAAATTCGCGGACAGAATCCATATACATCCTAAACAGCCTCTTCCCCTGTTACAGGGATGCCCAGCTGTGTTTCCCTCCCCAGAACTGCCGTTGTAGATGAAAAACCCTGAAGAACAGGGGAATGGTCGCTTCGATCCTCGAGAACCGACAAGTAAGTTCGAATGCCCGGATAAAGGCAATATCGTTAGGATGAAGCTGAGAGGGTGCCAAGTTCAAGTGATTGAACACCCCCATTTGGAAGTCGTTGAAGGGAAGTCGAAGTCCCAGGTCTTTGAATACGACCTTGTACATAGGGAAAGCATCTTGGGTGAACTCCGAGCATATGCGAGCATCTGGCTTCGGCCTCATGATTTTGAAGTTCCTCTGAAAACCTTCCTGTTCGCCACCATACTCGACGACAGTATAGGCTTGCCTCTCAGGATGACAAAATGTCGAGGCTATTCCTTTGGGATCTTCATCAATCCAATTCAAAGCAGGATCGTCGATTATGTCGACCGAATTGGCGCCCTCCTCAGCTACACTGGTCTCCTCGTTGTCCACATGCCCTGACGATTCAGGAGTGTCGGCCATTTACCTGTAAAGCAGAAGAAACCGGTGAACTCGACAACAAATCCAAATCCACCTTTCCACGACGCAGATGAAGAGGCTAAGAAACGCCCAAACCAAGTCGACAGCCATTCACGCAGAAAGGGGAAATACATACCTCTCGACCGACCCATGAAAATCATTCCAGTCTTATAAGATCACACAACGATAATAACAACGGACATTTTTCATGAATACACCGGGCACAGGAAGAGTACGGCGGGCAGATTATGAGTTTGCCGACCAAACTCATGAATTTGTCAACCAAACTCTTGAATTTGTCAACTAAATTCATGAATTTGTCAACCAAACTTATGAATTCATCGGGAATCGCAGCAATTTTATGTGTAAAACTCATGAGTTTCGCGGGGACATAGGGAGACCACGGGGAAGATTCATCTAAGTCTCGACGAGAAGATGAATGTACTGAGCATAATCACAAATTATACGCCTAAACCCATGGATTCCCTAGGAAAAACCCCCAGTCGCTAAGTCCTACTACCAAAACATCATCAAAAAGAATCTACATACAAAGTAGCACGGAAGAAATGCTTACTTGAAGAAGAATAGATGAAGAACAACGGTGATAGATAGAGAATACGCGGCGGAATGTGTGGCGGTTTCGATGGTTGCAGAGGACAGCACGGCGTTGGCAGCAGAGAAAGGGGAAGTGAGAAAATATAAAAGGGAATAATGGGCCTTAAAGCGTTATTTATAGGGCTGACGTGGAATGCGAAACGTCGCGTCGGGCAGCTCATAAGCCGTCTTTCTCCTTAACACCTACGTGCTCTGTGAATGATGACCCCTATTTCCTAGGCCATCATTTTTATCCCAAAGGTCACGCCACGTGGCTGGCAGGTGCACTATCTCCTCCTCGCGAGTCGAGGAACAATTAGAACAATTCCACCTTGAATCCTTTCCGAACTCTGCTCGGGTAAACAACGTCCCGGTGACACTCTCCCTCAAATTCAATGAAAGCCCCATGTCGAGCAGCTCGCCTCATGAAAGAAAAAGCTGGACATTAAGTCATAACTCCTTCATCAGAAGCAACGAATTGAGGGGCTCCTGTTATGGATTGGGCCTTCCCTTGGCCCAATTCCATGTGAGGCCCTGTCCAATTATGTTATTCAAAGCATGCCAGACAGTTCAGCCCTCGACTGCGTCGGGCAGCAACTACTCCCTACAAGGAGACAGCCTCACCGCACGGGGATGAACCCAGTTACCCTTAGGAAGATCACCACCGGTCAGGAGGACCTCGAGGTCATGCTCCAATCCTCTCCTCGACCAATAATGGTCCTATCACATGACCTCACGATCAGTGGGAGTATCCACGACGAGTAGAAGCACCTCACGAGCATACTCCTCATAGGGCTGACTGTCAACGCCTACGAGTATCACAGAGTCTTCGTTGCTCCGGAAAGATCACTTTCATATCCTCCTAATCTTGCAGAGGAAGTCATCTAGGTAGGGGATCACGTGCGAGTCCCCACTACTCACGTAGGACCTGGAAGTCTCCATGTTGGACCTGCTTGACCAGCCCAATGAGGAGACCTTGGCCCAACGCTGAGGGCTATAAATACCCTCTCTTACGAGAGGGTCAGGTATTGAACACTTCTGACTCACTTGCTTGCTCATTCCAGAACTTACTTTGCCATCAGAGTGTCTTGCAGGTACCCCCTCCCCATTCTCAAATATTTTTATATATTAAAAGAATTATATGCATCGATTTATTATCTCTTTTAAAAAAATTATTTTATTTTAATTATATTTTAGAAACAAATGTGCGTATCATACTGGTACCTAGGGGTGGCAAAGCAGGCGGCCCACCCCATTTAGGTCTGCCCCGTTTAAGCCCATCCAAAAGTGGGACGGGGCGGGACAAATCAACGTAGGGGTCCAAGCTCAAAAGTCAAGCCCGCCCCATTTACTAACGAGGCAGCGGGTTGGTGGACCGGTCCGCCAATTTTTTATTTTTTTATTTTACAATTTGATTTAATACATAGTTTAGAAAAAATTTAATTATTATTAAAGAGGTCGATAAATAAATTTTTTTAACGCATAACAGGACTTCAAGATGTCTTAAGTCCAAACAATTAAAAAAATTTAATAAATAAAGACCAATTACAATAATAAAAACAAAATAAACTCAAGCACAATAAAAAAAATTAAAATAAATAAACAATACATATCATCCTAATCCTATTTAAAAACTAACTACTAAAAGAACCCAATTTATAATTTACACAAAACCAACAATGATAATAATAACATTGCATAAAATATCATAATATATAAAATAGTAATGCGTAAAATATCAACATCGAATTTTCTCACTGTTTACATTATATAGACTCATATATTGACCGATTCTTTAATAGTTAAATCCTAAATTTATCACACATATACCCTAATCAAATTCTTCCTTTTCTTAAAATCAACATCTATTTCTAAAAAAAAACATCTCAGCTAATATATTGAAAACTTAATAATTATGCATGTCATACATTTGTTCTTTTATTCCAATCATTTTCAATCAACGCATGTATTAGAAAGTTATAGAAAGAACGTTGCAATTATAATTCAATTTGTTTGTATAATAATTTATAATACAATCCTAAGAGATAAATGTTGTTTTTACGGTTAAAGTTGTTTTAATTCTTAATAAAAAGAGTAAAAGTTTTTAAAAAAAGTCCGCGGGGAAAACCCGCCCTGCCCCCAAACTTAATAACAAAAAACCATATCAAATTTAGAACATCAAATTAATAACTAAAAAAATATATTTAAAAACTAATATTGAAACTTAACAACTAATTGAAAAATAAATCAATTAGTAAGTTTTTTTAAGGTTTATATAGAAATACATTATAATCAATGTTTGTATTATCAAAATACATAGAAGTTATTTGAAACTCAAAACTTTAATCTTGTAAATTGATTTAGAAAAAAAATGTTGATATGAAAGTAATGATTTGAATAGACCATAATTATTATTTTTTATTTAATGAGATTTATAATGTAATGCAAATGACAATTATGTCCATGCAAATATGCTTAAAAAAGTAACCCAATTAGAATATCAATGTACTTAAAATGGATATTATTTTTCTTATATAAAAATTATTGTCTTTTTTAAAAAATAATATAGGCGTTGCATTGATAAATAATATTAATTATTGGGGTAAAAAATAATTTTAACTACGGTACTAAAAAACACATATTTTTTAATAAATAAAAATATTGCAACATTTTTTAGGATATATCATAAAAATTATGTAGATTTACCATTTATATTTATACAAATAATTGATTCAAGTATATATATATATATATATATATATATATATATATATATATATATATATATATATATATATATATATATATATATATATTAAGTATTAATCTTGATAATTATTTAAATTGTAATCTTGAATGTAAATAAGACAAAATATTAATTTATTATCATAATTTAAAAATTAATATTTTCTCAGTGTATGTTTTATCAGATAATTATAAACTTTATTCAAATTATTTTTTTTAATGGACTAAGTTTTCTTTTAATGCGCTCATAAAATGAGTCAAAAAATTGAGAAAAAAATTAGTTATGTTGATAAGTCAAAACAAATTTTCTATAATAAAATAAATTAGAATTATATTAAATAAATGTGAATAAAATAATAATTCCAAATTCAATACAGCTCATTCCTCTCCCCTTAATTAAGCAACTTAAATTTTATTTATTGATACCCTTAATTTAATCTTACTTATTGAAATTTTGCGTGAATTTCGTATAATATTTAAATTCAAAATTACAATTTATACTTAACTATACATGTTTTCTGTCATTTGAATGAAATATTGTGTATTTACATATTTTCAAACAAAAATTTAGATTAGCGTCTTTTCATAAAAATTAAAAGATAAAAATAATTTTAATTTTTAAATTATTATCATAATTATATGTCATGGTACATGAAAATTAAATATTGGTTTTGTTCATAATTTTTTTTAAATGTATCAAAAAATAATATTGAAACTTAATAACAATAAAGCATATCAATTTTAGAACAACAAATTAATAACTTAAAAAATATATTAAAAAATAATATTGAAACTTAACAATAAATTGGAAAATAAATCTATTAGCGAAGTTCTGATAGGATTGATATAAAATTACATTATAATCAATGTTTGTATTATCAAAAGGCATAGAAAGTATTGGAAACTCAAAACTTTAATGTGAGAATTGATTTAGCATAAAAACTGTTTGATATGAAGTTAATTGATATTATTAAATGATATTATTAAATATTATTTTAATCATTAAAATATTTTAAATGATATTTAATTAAGAATTCAAATTAAAGCTAAAGAATGAATTGATTGGTATTTATTTTAAATTTTGGAAATCGATGTAGGCGTTGGGAACACGTAGAGATGATATATTTTTTCTATATCTCAAATTTAATATTATTAAATAGTATTTAATTATTATGATATTTCAAGTTTTTATAGTAAATATTATTGTTAAATGGTATTTAAAAACAAATATTAAATAATATTAAATGGTATTCCAAGAATAAAAACATTGCAAAAAATATTAAATTGAAAATCAATCTATATTGTAATTCTTCCAGGTGCGTCCAATTCATTTAATTCTTTTGTCTTTCCTTCGGTTCTGACTTGAGTATGGTTCTCCACGCTTTTAAACTTATTTGCTAAAATATTGATGACTCTTATATTTAGAACCTATATTATTGAATCTCTCTATGTCTTTGCTATTCATTCCGCCGTTTGTATTATATGTATCAATCTATTGGAAAGTTGTTGTTTTGTGATTATGTTATTTTGTTACAAGTCTTTATGTTTCTTTTGTAAACCTTTTTGATGAGTGATTTTGTTACAAGACCAGACTTATGGAAAGAGGTTTTAGGTGTCTTAGATGCAAAACAATAAAGAAAAATGAGGAGGCGCAAATCATAAGATTCCAGCTAGGTGAACAAGATGGGGAATAAGATAAATAATTCTCCTTAAGCTTAAAAGAAAATTTCATTGAACAATAATTAAGATTGACAATGTTGGGCAATATAGTGCGTAAATTAAAAATATGAGAATATTGTGTTAGATGATGATCGCATAGAAAAATTTAAGATTTATAATCAGTGTATCAAACTGAAAATAGGTTTAATATTGGAACCTATTTAGTAAAGGTGGTAGAATTTTGATTTCAATGTGATATTTCATGATTGTTTGTAAATTGTTGTCAAATTTCTCTGGATCAAAATGTTAATGGATGGTTTACACTTTTCTCACGTGAGGGAGTAAAACAGAACTCTTTCTTTGTGCCTGGTTAATTTCAGTTTTTATGGATTAAAAACTTACTAGTCAATGGTTTATGATATGTTTATTATGCCTAATGCATTTGGGAATTTCAGACATGTCAAGCGGATTTGTGAGACGGCTTTCTCGGGAAGATATCATGGCTGTAAGTTTATTCAGTTTTAGATTTCATAAATAAAAATGAATACTTCAATATACAATTTTATTTACTTTGTACTATTGTTAATTTAACGAGGAAAAGAGAACAGGAAATCATTTCTTGAATTCATACAGAAGGAATAACCTTAATGAAATACAATAAATATACAATGGTTTTCTATGGCGGGATGAAGATAAACCAGAAAGAATTTTACTATCTTAAAACCCTTTAGTAAGAGGTTCTGTAGGATTGAGAAATTTCAAGGTCATTTGAAACTTTATCATAACTTTTATTCAATTTATCAAAGAGAGACCAGGATACAATATATACACATGAAGCAAACCTAGACAATCCCTAAAGGTTAGGAAATAAAATCAACATAAAAGGACTACTAGGAAATATTCCTTCAAATACAATCCAAATAAATTATTACTAAACACTTCTGTTGATCCTCTATTTTTATCTTTCCCCTTTGACCTAAAATCTCTTTTCACTCTACTCTCATTTTTATCTGACATTGGTAATGGTGTTTATTTGACTCATTCCAGATACAAAATCTCATAGAACTATGCCTGCAATCATATATGAACCCAAAAGAAGTTGTGGAAACTCTACTAGTTCAAGCAAAAATTGAGCCTGATTTTACCCAACTTGGTAGGAACTTTTGTTCAGTACTATGTTTTTCTGCTTTGCTGCCTTATTGTGCAAATTGGAGTTGATATAAGCTTTCTTTGTCTTTACATATGCTGTAGAAAGTATTGTATCTATGACGAAATCCTCTGCTGCTGAGATGTGATTTAAATTCCTAAAACTTGTCAGCCATGATTTAGTTTTCTCTTTCTAACACGTACATGTGTAATGATGCTTCAGTTTGGAAAAAGCTTGAACAGGAAAATCAAGAATTTTTCAAGGCTTATTATTTGAGGTTGCGGCTGAAGGAGCAAATAACGGAGTTCAACAGGTTGCTGAAGGAACAAGCTGAGTTAAGTCAGCTACAATCAACTTATGTTGCTTCACTACCCAACTCTAGGTTTTAGATTTTGCGTCTGATACACTCAGTCGGCCATACACTCTTGTTTGTGTTGTCTCAAGTTAAGTATTTAGTTTTGTTATGTTGGAATTCCAAATGCCAATTTTATCAGTGTGGTGGGGTTAATTGAATTTTCACTCAATTGTATTTTATTCTAAGTATTTTTAATATTTATGTCAAACTTCCCTTTCCCTACTATTTTCTGCAAATGTTTAGAAACTAAAATGGGTGCCTCTTTCCTGTTTGAGCTGCCAAATCAGTGGATTTGATTGGAGAAAACAATTTTCTTTCTTTGGAAGAGTAGATACACCAAAATTAAGGACACCATGGAGAAACTATATATTTTTTAACAAGTTACTAAATGTTTTCATTCTCAAAATTCAACCTGTACTATTCCAGAGAGATAAATGATTTATTTGTATTATCCATAAATGATTTGAGATCAATTATCTTATTTTTTTAACTTTCAAATAGAATCCCGCTGGAAACTACCTATTTGTTATAAGTTATAAAAATCAGGGATAAGGCTGTGCACATCCGGTCCCCCATAACTCATAAAATCGAAGTCTCGTGCACTGAATTACCTCTTTACCTATAATCTGTAAACTAAATAATTGTAAAAATTTTTTTGTGAAAATTACTCTATTTAAATAGAATATGATTTTCCATCAAATATATGATTTTTTTTAATAAAAATCTATAATTTTTTTTACTTATTTGATTAAATAAACTTTTATAGAATGAAAACGATTTTTACTATCAAAATTTAAAGTAAATAATAATAATAATTATATAATAATAATAATAATAATAATAATAATAATAATAATAATAATAATTCTATATTTAGAAATTAGTTAATCTCATAGTATTATGTTTACGGTCTGTAGCGAATAAAATAATAATTAGTAACCACTCAAATAAGGATTAAGTAAAAAATAAATAATAATAATAATAATAATAATAATAATAATAATAATAATAATAATAATAATAATAATAATAGTTCAAATTTTATATTTAAAAATTAGTTAATCTCATAGTATTATTTTTAGGGTCTGTAGCAAACAAAATAATAATTAGTAACCACTCAATTTAGGATTAAGTCAAAAAAAAAACTTAATAATAATAATAATAATAATAATAATAATAATAATAATAATAATAATAATAATAATAATAGCTCAATTTCTATATTTAGAGATTAGTTAATCTCATAGTATTATTTTTAGGGCATGTAGCAAACGAAATAATAATTAGTAACCACTCAATTCAAGATTAAATCAAAAATAATAATTAGTCTTCGGAGAAAAAAATCACTAATAAACAGGAGTAATCCAAAAATAATTATAATTATTCTACGTGAGCAATTTAATAGAGAAGAATTCCTAGAAAATATAAAGCATCACTTCATCCACCACTGTTTAGTTTGAAAAATCTTTATAAAGCAGAGTAGGATGGATAGCATTACTAATACAAACAAATCTGTTAAAATAAATTCAATGAAGATATCTATGATGTAAAACAAATTCAATGACATGATGCAAAACTACCAAAAAAATTATTTTTAAAAAAATCCATGAAGATATTAATCTAACACACCAATGTATTGCTAATTTAATACCTCACAAAAAAAGTTTAGACGGAAAAAAAAATATCAAAGAATGCCAAAGTATTTTTTCTTACAAAATAAATCAAATAAATTAAACACCATTGAAAAATTTCCAATATTTCTGAACGTTGTAATAGAAACCCAAACCTTTTTCTAATCAAGAAAAATGAGTGCATAACCTATCACCTATTGAAGGGTTTTATCCTTGAAAGCTGAATGACACTCAACAAAATGTTCATATTGCTCTAGAAGACCTTCTGAGTCACCAATGATTCAAGTGAATGTTGCTTCCAAATTGACATTTAGAAAATTTTTGATCTCAACAAATGATACGTTCAAATTGAAGATGAGGGATATCTAAATTCTTGCGCTAACATTTTTTAAATATTTTTTAATTAAAAATTTTAAAGGTATAATAACGGTTGATGTTAAATCGTGATGATACAATGAAGTTTTTATGAGTTCAAACCTCATCGGCCTCAAATAGTTTATTACTTTGACGTTAATGCACGCCTTTTCATTTTTATTTATATGCAACTAAAAATTAACAGAGATATGACTACGGTTGTTTTTAAAAACTTTTGTTACACTCATACACTTCTTTATATATTTTAAACACTATAAGTATCTATTTTTCTACTGAAAAAAGAAATAAGATGAAACAACCCTAACACCAACGTCGTCTGTAACACCCCCTAAACCTCCGCGAAATAATATAGTATAATAATAGTAAATTAGCATGTGTGATACGGTGGGAGAATTGACTTGAGGTTTTGCGTTTCGTCGCAAATGTCGCGGTTTAGCAAGAGTCGCCACCGACTTTTATTTTATCCAAAAGGAAAGGTAAAAAAGCACAGGAAAGACCTTTGAGATGTTTTCTTGAGTTCGGGGGTAGATTATGAAAAGGGAAGGTGCTAGCACCCTTTTTATCCATGGTTTTCCATGGGCTCTTAGTTACTTGCATAGATCACTTGCTTTGCTTTTGTAATTGTTTAAAATGGTGCTTTGTGTGGTTTTGAAAGTATTTTGAAAAGAGGCCTTTTGTTTAGGCAATCTTTGTAATGATTCTCGTTCGTAAGAATGTATACAAAGATGTTTGTCTTTTGAAAAATGTTTCAATATTTTGAAAGGTGTTTGAAAATGTTTTGAAATGTGTGTGTGAATTTTTGAAAATAGCAAGGATTATTTTGAAGAGAGCAAGTAACTAGGAACTATCTACCATACTCAAATGTCTTTCCTATACATTTTTATTCCTTTGACATTGTTGATTTACCATTGATTTGGTAGGCAACCCTATCTTTGGATGTTAAACGGGACGGGTGCGGATCATCGTATAACCATGATAACAATGTTGCCAAGTATCTTTAGCTTGATTAAGGGACCAAGATCATTTTGTTTTAGGAAACCTTTTGATAGCGTCATCGAGGGACTATGATCTTATTTTTGTATTGTTTTACCAAGATACTTTGCATGCATACCATGGACATTTGTTTAGGCAACCGAATGGAGATACCTTAAGGGTGTTTGTGTGCGAGTGTGTCATTTTACAGGCATTTGATTGTCTTGGATTAGGTCATTCTATTTGTTTGTTTTTTGTCTTATCATACAAAACCCTAGTTTACTAAACATGGTATAAATGCGATAAATTGCGTAAAATAAAACTAAGCTATTACAACAATTATTATGGGAGGGGGGATACAAGTTTTTGAATGAGGATATTTGCACAAAATAAAACCCTAAAATACTATTACAACCCAATTGAATTATTGTACAAGATAAATAAATATACAAATATTTAAATATGCAAATAAAATGTATTTATGCAAAAATGTCTTGTATTAATTTTATGTATGAAAAAAATAAAATTATTTAAGTCCTAAAAATAAGAAAAATAATATTGTTATTTTTGAAAGGGTGAAACCCTAGTTTTTTGATTAAAAGAAAAATATGTTCTATATTATTTATTTTATCCATTTATGTACAAGAAATAATAAATAATATTATTAACAAATATTAAAAATTAAAATATGTATGAAAATAATATTTTATGTGTATGAATAATAAAAATAAAAATGCATGGTATTTTTAAATGTATTTACTATTTATTTAAGAAAATAAAGTTCTATTTATTTGTATAAAACTATTTTTATATGTGGAAAATAAAAATAAAATAAAATTGCAAAAAAGTTAAGAAAATATTTTTGTGATTTTTTAATGTTCAGGAAAAAAAAATTAAAGTCAATAAACATAAAAAATATGAGAAAATATGCAAAATATAAAAAATATGCAAAGGGGGTGCAAATAGTAGTCAGGAGGGGAGGGGGGGGGGGGGGGTGGAAAAGAAAACAGAAGGCCCAAGCGCGCCCAAGCCAGGCCAGGTCATCCCTGTCCTCCAACCAAACATCTTGCGCGCGCGTTTTGCCTTAAACCTGTAACTTGTTGTAGCTTGCATAAAAATGAAAACCCATAACATAAAAAATATAGCTTGTGATCTCACGATTTCAATGATATAAAATTCATGACCTAACTCTCAAAGATCAGGGAGAATTTTAATGGCCCTAAATCGTGACCTAATTTTTTCAGCATGTTCAACATTCAAATTCTCTTAGCTCAGTTAATATAAATGACAACTATGCATATGTACAACTTCACCATGCTAGAGACTACATTTTTGCTTCACAAATCGTGGCTTGAGGATGCCTAAATAGAGAGATAAAGTTTTGAAAAATACCTCCTTCAGCTGGATTTGGATATGGCAATATGGGGACTTTGAGTGAGGCCTGAGGATCGTGTGAGCTTCCTTGAGGTTCCCTCAAGCTATTCCAATGCTTAGCTGGCTTTGTGGATGGATGAAACTCCCTGTAAAAGTAAAACTGCAACCTTCCAAAGTGAAAATGGAAAAGGCTGAAACAGAGCACACAGTTGTAGGATGATTGCTTGGATAGCTTTGGTAGGATGTATGGAAGATGTTTCAAGTGTTAAAGGGAAGATCGCACGAGCAAATATTGAGCTTGCAAGAGTTTTGCAAAACTACAATGTTTTGGCAAAAAAATTGTGTTTTTGTGTTTGGGAGAGTTTTAGATGTTGTGCATTCGTCTTTTGGCTTGAGATAAGTTTTTGAACAGATGTGCAAGTTCTGACTTCTTTTGCAACCTTTCTTGTATTTGAAGAAAAGTGACAAGACTTATGCACCATGCTTGTACTAGCTATCTCAAGGGCTGATAATAGTTGGTATGCTTTGCTTAATTCCTGTGGAAATTGTCTGCACCAAAAGAACAAGTCCAAAGCTCAAGGCTGATAAAGTTGGAAAAGCTTGCTTTATCAAAATGGCATTGTGCCATTTATGCCATATATGGATTTATTCTTTGTACAATGCTCCAAAAGCCAAAATAAAGCCATTAACCACTGAGCTAGCATTTAATTATGGAGTCTAGAAGGGATTTAGGACCTGTAATGCAAGGTACAAGCATGCTTGATCAGATTTGCAACTTGATGCATTGTAGAAATGGCTTGAACAAAAGTGACAAAATACCATTTTCTCTTCTTCGATTATCTCTAACCACAAATGATCTTGGAGAGTTCTTGGACATTTTGGAAATCTTGCAACATTCTCTACAATCCATGTTTGAAATGCATTTTGATATACCTCTTGGAACTAGGTGAAAAATGTCAATGAAGTTGGGTCAAAAACCTGCCTAAATTAGGGCAAATTTTCACTGTCTTTTAGTTTATGGACCCCTATTCACAAATTCATATCTTGAGATCCAAGCATCTTTTGGGAAAACTTTGTGAAGAAAAGTTGTAGATTTCATGGAGGAATACAACTTTCCTGTTGGAAGTTTTCTTTGAATCCAATTGCATCATGGTGAAAAGTTGGGGAAAAATAAGAAATTTTCCATACTTAGAAAAATTCTAAGTTATGAAAAAAAATTCAAATTAAAACCCTAATTTGAAAATTTAGGTTTCTTGGTCAACAAGTTTCACATTTTGACATATCTTGATGAATTAGGACCTTTGGCACTTGATTTTGACCAAAAAGTCAAAGTTTGACTTTTCAGTGCACAGTTGACTTTTGATCAGTTGATTGGAAAATTTATTTGTCAATCCTATGTACCTGAGATCTTTTGAACCATGTAATTAGGTCAAGATGATTCCATTGAGTCCTTGAAACCATGTTTGAACCCAATTGGTCATTGGCTAGGTTAAAAATCAGAAATTGGCCTTCCACAGTCAAAACCCTAATTTTGACCATTTTGCCCTTTTGATGATTTGATCAAATTTCTTGAGGAGTTGTGATCCAAACTTGATCAAATGGTACACATGAGTCTAAAATGTTGTTATGGATCAACAATTATGAAGTTTGACTATAAATTGGCCACAATTGATTTTTTCCCCAATACAGCTGATTTTTAGGTCAACTGTCCAATTGACGGTGCAAAAATGTGATTCAAGGCTTGAAACTTGGAATGAGCAATCTTATGGGTCCAAGATGGTTTATGAAAGTAACATGAAGCATTGATGGTCCAAAAATCCTTGTGCAAACTCAAACCCTAATTTCAGGTTATCAGTGCAAGGAGATGTCTTGAGCTGAGCAAAACCCTAAATTTGTCTTGAGTCCAGAGAGTCTTATGAGGAAAATATTGATAAATGAGAGGGAAAATTTTGGGGTATAACAACTTCCCCTGTTCAATCTTCTTGAACTTGAAGAGTTAGATTGGCGAGTTTTACCGTTCGTGACTCAAAGGTAAAAGATGATTGATACTAGAGTGCCCGTAAATTTGCACTCGTCAAAGTGTAGTTGAGGGAATGGGCTTAAAGATACCATTTGAAGAGATGATATAATCTTGTTGGAGATGGGCTTGTAGATTCCATCCAAGAATGTTTGTTGAATTGTAAGTTGCAAGTCAAAAGAATAAGTATCAGAATGGTGTTTGTATCTGAACTGTATCTGGAGACTGAATCTGTATGAGAAATGGAATGGCGTCTGTGTCTGGAGCGTATCCAAGCTTGAAACTGAATGAGCAACAGAATGACTTCCGTGTCTGGAGTGTATCCATACTGTATCTGAATCTGAAATCTGAATAAGCGACAAAATGGCAACCGTGTCTGGAGCGTATCTAAGTTGGGGAAAATCAGAATAAGTGACAGAATGGCATCCGTATCTGGGGTGTATCTGAACTGTATCTTGACTTAAAATCTGAATAAGTATCAGGATGGCATCCGTATCTGGAGCGTATCTGAACTGTATCTTGACTTGAAATCTGAATAAGTATCAGAATGAATTCCGTGTCTGGAGTGTATCTGGACTGTAATCTGAATAAGTAGCAGAATGACTTTCGTGTCTGGAGTGTATCTGAACTGTATTTGAAAGTTGTTGAGATCTGAATGAGTATTAGAATGCCATTCTTGTCTGGTGCATATCTGTACTGTATCTGAAATCTTTGAACATTATTAATGGTAGTTGTTAATCTTATCCTGAAAAGGGTAAAATGTTAGCTGAAACACAAAGTTATCTTACATGAAATGTATGATGAAATATATGTGCTTTATCAATGTTTATGATATATGGATGTAATGTATGTGCATGTAAGCTGATTAGCTGTTTTGCTTGAGGAAAATAAATCCTTGACTGCTGCCGGGGGAAAATAACTCCTTGACTGCTGAGGAATAAAAATCCTTGGAGACTGTTGGGGATTAAAAATCCTTGATGCCTTCATTGGGGATATGAGGATCCTTCATGTCTTGAAGTTGGAGTATTGACAAAAGTTCTGTTGTGAGAGTAATGCCAAATACTGCTTGAGTAATCTGCTTGGGGAATCCAGAGAACTTTGATGACGTCTACTGGGGATTACAAAAAGGGAAACTTTGTTCTGTTGGGAAATAGAGAAAACTCTGATGACTTCTGCGGGGAATTAAGAATGAGAATCTTCATTCTTTTGGGAAGCAATGAAAACTCTGTGGGGAAGAAAGCTATCCTGATGGGGAGTAGGTTCAGGAGTTTGGGTTGTATGCCACTCTACTGGGGAATCAACCTAGGTTGGGGAGGAACAAAAGGTTAACTGTTATCTGGTTGCTTTTCAGACTTCAAGATAACTTGATGGGGAATTTGGATTGATAGTTGGAAATTTTGGCTCCGCTGGGGATTGGGAGTTTGAAGTTTTAACTCTGATGGGGATTAAGGATTTGAAATTTTAGTTCCGCTGGGGATCTAGATGATGTACTGTAGGTATCGCTCATGGAATAGCCTAAAGACGTTTTCCTAATCTTTCAACCTGTCAGCAACTGTTCTTTTTCATCCTGTTTATTTGTAAACAGTAATTATGTTCAAATGCATATGTTCATTAATGAATCATTGGACGTTTTTGCAAATAAAACACAAGTGTAAAAGAAAAAAGACAAATGGTTTTCTTCACTTTAAAGAGATATCTTTGTATTTACTTTGAATAAGTATTTTGTACAAAGGAGACAGACATCCTAGTAAGAGGATGGTGTCATGAAAATGAGAAAAAATTTATACAAAGAAAGATAGCTATGTGTAAAAAAAATCCATGGGGTTCCCATTCCGCTATAGCCTTCGTATCTCCGAAGATCTTGTCCATTCGTTGCTTCGTTCGAAGATGATTGGATTGATCAGAAGCTCCAGGTTTGTCTGTGAAGAAATTGTCCTTAAAGTGATCCGACGAGACATAGTCATACGCTTTAATTCCCTAACTTTTTCCTGGACTGCCCTTTCGGGTTTTCGATCCACCGGGAAACCCTTTTTTGCCCAAGTCGCCCTTTCGGGTTTTCAACTTGCCGGCTGTACAAATTTTTTTATTTATCCCTAATTTTTGCCTGAACCTCCCTTTCGGGTTTTCGATTCACCGGGATGCCCTTGTTTTGCCTAGGTGTGTCAACCTAGCGGGTCTTTTATGCGTAGTATCTTTTGACTATGTTTGCGTTCGCAGGGTGTGGCAGGTCGTCGCCATCCATGGTGGTTAAAATCATTGCCCCACCAGAAAAGATGTTCTTGATTACAAATGGTCCTTCATGGGTAGGAGTCCATTTTCCCCTGGGATCACTTTGTGGCAAGATGATGCGCTTGATCACTAGATCTCCAACTTGATATATCTGGCGTCTGACCTTCTTGTTGAAAGCCTTGATCATCCGCTTTTGATACGTCTGACCATGACAAACATCAGTAAGTCTCTTCTCGTCAATTAGGTTTAACTGATCAAGTCGGGTTTGGATCCAATCGTCTTCACTCAAACCTGCATCCTTCATGATTCTTAAAGAGGGGATCTGAACCTCAATAGGTAAAACAACCTCCATGCCATAAACCAAAGAATAAGGTGTTTCCCCAGTTGATGTGCGAGCCGTGGTACAGTACCCGTGGAGAGCAAACGGTAGCATCTCATGCCAGTCCTTGTAGGTGACTGTCATTTTATGTATGATCTTTTTGATGTTTTTGTTCGCAGCTTCGACAACACCATTCATCTTTGGCCGATAGGGGGATGAATTGTGATGTTGAATCTTGAACTGCTCGCACAGGGCGGTGATCATAGTATTGTTAAGGTTTGTACCATTGTCAGTGATGATCCTTTTGGGGATACCGTACCGGCAAATGAGATTCTACTTGATGAAGCGGGCAACAACATTCTTAGTAACGGATGCGAAGGAAGCTGCTTCGACCCATTTTGTAAAGTAATCAATGGCCACCAGAATGAAGTGGTGTCCACTGGAGGCTATAGGCTTGATCTCTACAATCATGTCGATTCCCCACATAGCGAATGACCAAGGAGCTGTTAAGACATTTAGAGGAACTGGGGGCACGTGCACCTTGTCTGCATAGATTTAACATTTATGACAAGTCCGGGAGTGCTGATAGCAGTCAGCTTCCATGGTAGACCAATAATAGCCTTCCCTTAGAATCTTCTTTGCCATCATATGCCCGCTAGAGTGAGTGCCGAAGGTACCTTCATGCAATTCAGCCATGATCTTTTCAGCTTTAATCTTGTCCACACAACGGAGTAGAATAGAATCATGATTACGTTTGTATAGGATGCCATTACTCAGGAAGAACTTAGCTGAGAATCTCCTTAAGAACTTTTTGTCATTGACTGTAGCTCCCTCAGGATATTCTTGGGCCTCGAGATACCTTTTGACTTAATGAAACCAGGGCTGGTCCACTACTTCTTCGGTATTAATCTCGTGACAGTGTGCAGGTTCATCCATTCGTTCAATGGTGATCTGGGGAGCCTCATTATCCCAATTAAGTTTAAACATGGATGACATTGTAGCTAGAGCATCTGCTAGCTGATTTTCTTCTCGCGGGAAGTGCTCAAAGGTAATCTGCTCGAAATGTGGTAACAATGTCAATACATGTTCTTTATAAGGGATGAGATTTGGATGCTTAGTGTCCCACTCTCCTTTGATCTGACTGATAACCAAAGCTGAGTCCCCAAACACGATTAAATATTTGATTCCCAAGTCTATGGCAGCCTTGAGTCCAAAGAAGCATGCTTCATACTCTTCTATATTGTTCGTACAGTTGAAGCAAAGTCTGGCGGTGAAAGGAGTATGGCATCCTTCTGGAGATATAATCACATCACTGATACCGTTACCAAGCGCATTAGATACCCCATCAAAGTACAGGGTCCATCGGGATCCTTGTTCAGGTCCATCATATGGTCTGAAATCCTCAATATTGTCCAATGTCATGATGTCTTCGTCAGGAAAGTCAAACTTCATGGATTGATAATCTTCTACAGCTTAATGGGCCAGATGATCGGCTATCACACTGCCCTTTATAGCTTTTTGGGTCGTGTCTGTATGTCATATTCTGTAAGGATCATCTTCCATCTAGCTATCCTTCCAGACAAAGCAGGCTTCTCAAAGATGTATTTTATTGGATCCATCTTTGATATCAGCAAAGTGGTATGAGTCAACATATACTGCCTTAGCCGGCGAGCAGCCCATACCAAAGCGCAACAAGTTTTCTCGAGCAGTGAATATCTGGTTTCACAGTCGGTAAACTTTTTGCTAAGGTAATAAATGGCATGCTCTTTTCGGCCAGACTCGTCATGCTGTCCCAGTACGCACCCCATTGAGTTCTCCAAGACGGTCAGATACATGATTACTGGTCTTCTTTCGATGGGCGACATCAAGATAGGAGGCTCTTGTAAATACTACTTGATTTTATCAAAAGCAACTTGATAGTCATCATTCCATTTAACTACCTGATCTTTCTTCAACAGCTTGAAGATTGGTTCACAAGTAGATGTTAGGTGAGAAATGAACCTAGCAATGTAGTTTAGGCGTCCCAAGAAACCTCTGACCTCCTTCTCAGTGCGAGGATCAGGCATTTCTTGTATAGCTTTGACTTTGGCAGGATCAACCTCGATGCCTTTGTTGCTGACAATGAAACCCAAGAGCTTACCAGATCGGACTCCAGATGTACACTTGTTAGGGTTTAACCTTAGCTTATACTCCTTCAACCTGACAAACAACTTTTGCAAGTGATTAAGGTGTTCTTCTTCAGTTTGTGATCGGGCTATCATGTCATCTACGTAGACCTCTATCTCATGATGTATCATATCATGAAACAAAGCTACCATGGCGCGTTGATAGGTTGCCCCGACATTCTTCAGTCCGAATGGCATCACTTTGTAGCAGAACGTACCCCACTGTGTAACAAATGTAGTTTTCTCCATGTCCTCAGGTGCCATTTTGATCTAGTTATAGCCTGAGAATCCGTCCATGAAAGAAAATACTTTGTGTTGAGCTGTGTTGTCAACCAAGATGTCGATGTGCGGAAGTGGAAAATAATCTTTAGGGCTGGCCCTGTTTAAATCTCTATAATCCATGCACATTCTCACTTTTCCGTCCTTCTTAGGCACGGGCACAATGTTAGCAACCCATTGAGGATAGGAAGTAACAGCCAGAAATCCAGCATTGAACTGCTTCATAACTTCTGCTTTGATCTTCTCTGACATGTCAGGTCTCATGCGACGGACTTTCTGTTTCACTGGTGGACAATCTTCTCTTGTGGGTAGGCGGTGTACCACAATGTCTGTATCAAGTTCCGGCATGTCTTCGTATGACCAGGCAAAGATCTCAACATATTCATGCAACAACTTAATTAGGCGCTCCTTGACACTTGGCTCTAGGTTGGCACCCACTCTGATTTCCTTTCTTTCTTCCTCAGTACCCAAGTTGATTGTATCCAACAACTCCTCATGAGGCAGAATAACTCTTTCCTCTTGTTGTAGTAGTCTGGCCAATTCCCCTGGCACCTCACAATCTTCCTCACCTTCGTATTCAGCTTGGTAGATCAGATCTTCAGAGTCACTGAAGGCTATAGCAGTATCATTACTCATGGGTTCCGGAATGGAAGGGTACCTGCATTTGTGAGTGTGGGTGTGTGTAAGGGTATAGACATCTTAAAACAACAAAATGAAAAAGGAAGACAATGAGCACAAAAGGCTTATATATGAAAAGCGTCTATGATTCATTGAAATGACATATGAAAATGAAATAAGAACCCTTACAAATGGACCTATGTGCCTCGGGTAAGACACAAGGTTGAAAAAGTACGAATTGTTTGTAAATTATTACAGATCCAACAGAAATGGAAAAGATAAATTACCGCGGTATGAAAGTAATTAGAACAAAGTCTTTTGCTTCCCAGTTGTACAGTGCTCCGCCAACAGTAGGAAAAATCCAGTCTTCCAAGCTGCCCTCCTCTTCACTGTCCTCTAGTGCATTAACCCCTTGGTGGCTGATCTTCACAGGTGGCCCTCCGGCACGGGCGCGGCGTACAGCCTTCTGAGCAGTTGAGGTAAATCCCAAACCGGATTTGTCTGATTTGAAAGGAAAGTTTGGAAGCTTCCCCCAGATGGTGGATCCGCCTTCTTCCACTACTGCCTTCGCATCTTTTAGAGAAGACATCAGAGGCGGAGGTCTTATGATCACAGGAGTTGAGGGTACCGCCTTGGTCGCTGCTATTTCCTGAGAAACTTCTTCAAAATGTTGGAAAGGGGTCTCAATGAATTCGCCATCCAATTCTACATATCAGAAAGAATTTAGATGACTAATCATGTATTCCTCTTTACCATGGACAATTATGATTTTCCCTTGGACAGGGTACTTCAGCATCTGATGCAAGGTGGAGGTGACAACACCGACATTGTGAATCTAGGGACGTCCCAACAGGCAAGAGTAAGAAGGACGGATGTCCATCACGTAGAAAGTTGAATTGAACGTATGGGTACCCACCTTGACTGGGATGTCCACCTCCCCATTGACCATCCTTTTAGAGCCGTCAAATGCTCTCACAATGATGTTGCTAGGTTTTAAAGTCAGCCCCTCACAATCCAATCTATCCAGGGCTTTCTTCGGCAAGACATTCATAGATGATCCAGTATCAACCAAAACATGGGCTAGGGTGGTTCCCCTACACTCTACTGAGACATGTAGCGCGTCGTTGTGTTTTCTCCCTTTGGAGGTAAAGTCGGCATCGGAGAAACCCAGGCCATTGTCAGCTGTCAGACTGGCTACACACTCTTAGAATTGATCCACAGACGTCTCTTGCGGAACATGAGTCGTCTTCAGAAACTTGACCAAGGCTTTAGCATGTGCCTCAGAGCACAGCAGCAGGGCTAACATAGAGATTTTGGAGGGGGTCTGCCCCAGTTGTTCTACCACATCATAATCACTTTTCTTAATGATCCTCGGGATTTCTTCCATCTCCTTCTTGGATGTCTCATGAATAACTAGTGACTGAGCCTTCGTCAAGACAGGCTCATCTTGAACGTTATTTCCTTTATTCTCAGCAGTGGAAGTAGGGATAGGAATTGTATCGTCATTGTTGGCGGGTACACTTGCAGGTACAATCACGGGCACAAATGTAATCTTCGGAACGGCCACGGGTCCAGAGACTGCCTTTGGAGGGGCAATCTCTGGAGAGAAAATTCTCCCACTGCGGGTAATTTTGCTTGTTCCGGCAATGTTACTGATGTCGGGATTGTCCTCTTCGGAGCTTTCTTCATCGGCAGTCTGTTCAATATGTTTGACACCATGGTAGTAGATTTCTCCACCATAGTTCCATGGTACCATGGTACCATTTTATCTAATTTGTATGGGGCTGGCCCGAGCATTGTTATCTTCAACGGAGTAGTCATAGGAGCGGATGTAATCCTAATGGGTTTTTTAGGAACCCTGGAAGGGTTGGCGTATATGGTTATTATTGAAATTTCTGGAACTGGAATGGGTGAAACAGGAGCTTTCTCAAACAAAATTTCCTGGTTATCAATCAGTTATTGGATACCTTTCTTTAACAGAGGATAGTCAAATGATGAGGACAGGAAGGTACGACAATCTTTGTCACAACCTGGGAACACCCCAGCTTTCAACAAATTCAACTTGATGGTTAGGAGAGGAGTTAACAGTTCATCCACAGTAGAAACAAACAGATCTTCTTCCACAACACTGGCATTATGTCCATGCCTAGGCATTAGAGCAGATATAACATTCGGTTTTTCAGGGGCTTCAAATTCAACTTCCTTTGCGTTGATCAGATCTTGAATCTTGTTCTTCAGAGCCCAACAGTTGTTGGTGTCGTGCCCTGGACTTTCAGAATGGTAAGCACACCTGGCATTTGGATGGTAGTGTGGAGATGTAGTATTGGGATTTTTAGGGGCCTTTTTCAACACTGCTAGATTCAACTTCAGGAGATGTGGTAGGACTTGGGCTGGAGTCATGTTTATCTTGGTGAATTGCCTTACAAGCCTTTCCACCCTTTGCTATCAGAGTGAAAAGTGCAGCGGACATTAGGGTTGTACTTTGGTGATGTGGTACTTGGATTCTTCGGAGCTTCTTTTAGAGTCACCAAATTGGTCTTCAGTAACTGTGGCAGAATCTGAGACAAATTCATGTTGAGACGAGTGAATTGCCTTCGAGGTCTCTCGGCCTTTTGTTGATTGTGATGCTGAGGAGCACCAGCAGGTTTTGAAATAACAACTGCATTGACAGCTTGGCGGTGTTCAGGTCTATTCTGTCTTCTCGAACTGTAGACAGCACTGGACTCTTTCTTAAACGGCTTCTTCTCGGTGCTCGAGGAGGCACCCTTCTGTATCTTCCCAGCCTTAATACCAGCTTCAATCCTCTCATCAGTCAAAATAAGATCTGTAAACCCAGTTGAAGAGCTTCCAATCAGATGGTTAAAGAATGGACCGGACAGGGTCCCCAGAAACATGTCAACAAATTCACGATCAGCCAAAGGTGGTTTCACCCTTCCGGCAAGGTCTCTCCACTTCTGCGCATACTCTTTAAATCCTTCACCCGTTCCTATTGACATACCCTGGATTTGGGTATGCGTAGGAGCGAGGTCGGAGTTATACTGATACTGCCTGTAAAATGCAGTAGCCAAATCCTCCCAGCTGCGGATACTGGCTCCGTCCAATTGATAGAACCACTCAAGCTGAGTCCCTGAGAGACTGTCTTGAAAGAAATGGATCCATAAGTTCTTATCAGCAGTGTAAGGTTGGATCTTCCTCACATATGACCGGAGGTGCAGCTTTGGACAGGAAACTCCGTCATATTTGGCAAAGGCAGGTGCCTTGAATTTATGGGGAATCACCACCCCAGATGATAGACCTAGATCTCCTAAGTCCATACCAGGTACCTTCTGTATTTCCATAGCGCTCAAACGGTCTTCCATCTGTTTGTACTTATCCTCAGCAGGAGGATACTGTTCTTCATCATAATTTGTCTCGTTGTTAGAGACCATAGGGCTAGGAGCCCTCCTTTCTTGTGGACTATCTTTCCCTCCAGATGAGGTGGTCAGATCAACTTCATTCTGCAGCCCGTTTCCAAACCTGCGTCCAATATTGAACAGGATGGTCCTCTTCTTCTTCTTCTTCTTCTTCTTCTTCTTCTTCTTTTCTTTCAGAATCAAAGTCTTCAGGTCCTGCTGACCGTTGGCTAGATTCATGAATAGCTCTTGAAACTGGGCATTCTGGGCCTGGAGGGCCTTGATAGCTTGCTCAGTTGAAAGTTCAGCAGACATGATGATTGAGCGCTGAAATAAACAGCGAAGAAGATAAGAGACCTGTAATGGGGTGCCTGTTTATGAAGTGCATGGGATGAAATGCGTATGATTTATGATTTCAAAGACATTCGGGATTCAAATTTGTAAACAAGAAAGGAAACACAATTTATTAGATTTAAACTTCAAAATTTAAATTGTTCAACAAATTTCCCTTAGGCGTTATAAGAATGGAAATACTAGAAAGTAAACAAGAACTGTAAAGGAAATCAATAAAGGTCTATCAACGCTCCCATGGTCTCTTCTTCTCAGTGCGAACATAATCATTCAAGATCCTCTCATTCTCCAGTTGCCTAGTCAGCTTCTGGATCTTCGGCTCCTGTTCATTGAACCTCTCTCGGTAGGAATCCCATTCATCCCTCAACTGCATCCAAGACCTCTTCATTGTCCCAATATCAGTGGGCATGTAAGGTTGGAGGATAGTTGGAGGAACCCCCTCCTCATTAGCAACTTCAAGAGTAACAGGCCTGACAGCTTCATATGGCATGCCTAGCTTCTGGGCATGGATGCAGACCCATCTGAGGTATGGCTCCATTGGCAAAGAAGTCTTTGGTCCCAACCCATGTGGGTCAGATCGGTGAACTTTGTCCCAAGCCCTTATGAATTTACGACGCAGCTCGTCGTTATCTCCCTGAAAATCAAAGATGATATGAGGCATCAACATCTCGTGAGGCCTTTCTCTTCTGGCTCTTCTAAACTGACGGAGAGCTAAGAATGGGTTGTAAGAAATCCCTCCATGAAGTCCGATCAATGGAACATTAGGATACTCTCCACAGAGATCAATGACAGTCACCTCATCCATACCTTTGGGAGTCCAGATAATGTCATCATTAGTAAGAGACGTCACCCTATAAGCCCATCCCATTCCTTCTTTGTTTTTCAGCACGGACTTAGGGAGGTGCGAAATAAACCACCTCGATAATAAAGGAACACAACACATCAAAGTTCCCCGCTTTCGGGCAGTACGAGCATAGAGCTGATGAAGCATATCACCCAAGAGAGTGGGTACCAGATTCTGAGAGATGAAGATCTTTATGGCATTAATGTTAACAAAAGTGTTAGAATTCGGAAACAATATCAAACCATAAATCAAGAGAGCCAGAATATCCTCGTACGCCCTGAAGTCTAAGTTGTCCCAGAAGTAATTAGCTTTGTCAACCAAAAACTTAGTCAGAAAACCCTTAGCTCCACTTCTAGTTTCCCAGTTAGCCATTACCTCCTCTTTGGTCAAGTGAAGGGCTGCAGCAATTTCTTCGGGCTTAGGAGTCTTTTCCCAACCAGTAAATGGAGTCTGCTCCAAAACAGAGATACCAAGCACCTCAGAGAACTCTTCCAGGGTAGGAACCAGCTGGAAATCTTGAAAGGTGAAGCAATGGTATAGCGAATCATAAAACTGGACCAGGACACTCATCATTTGTTCGTCCAATTTTGAGGTGACCAATCGGAGCAGAGAGCCATGCCTTCTGATGAAGGAAGTAGTGTCTGGTATCCTGACAACCAAATCTTTAAGCAGGGTAGGTACTTGGACAAAGTTGATCCGGATAGTATTCCTACGCATAGGCATCATAATGACCTACAAAACAGAGCAAAGATGAAACCCTATTGTCTTTGAAATAGGTTAGTCCTTATGCAAAATGTATGCAATGTTATGATGTCATGATGTCATGATAAAGGCACACCACAAGTATCCACAAAAGGTAAACATGGTAAAGGCACACAAGTCACACTGAGAGCCCTTAGATTTCAGGCTGGCATAGAGCTTAGGTACTACCCTCTTTCAGTTTCAGTTGGTTAAGACTTGTCCTAAAAAATAGTAATCGGGTTCTAGAGGATCTCAATATCACTGACTACCCTCAATCGGTCATAATTCCAGTTTAGCAACCTTTTCTTGCGGCCAGAATCATCGCGAGAGTTTAGTCTCAATGAGTGTAGCATACTGCTACTGTTCTATGGCCAAGTTGGTCAATTTAAGGTTCTAAGGTCAGTTGATGCTTAATGATTCCTTAGAAGACCCATATTCTCCTCGTTCCAACACAAGGGATATCGGTACAGACCAAGGTGTCACACCAATGTAGTTACTGCTTCATCCGTGTCGGTCTACGTCGGATAGATCCCTCACAGTTTATTGCTACTTACCTAAAGGGTACCCCCAGATCCGGGTTAGGATCTATAAAATTCCGATACAAGCCCACAAAATTAAAGCATACAAAGCATACAATTGAAAACATAGTGATCTAATCCTAAGGTACACCTCACTTATAATTCCCCAGCAGAGTCGCCAGTTCTGTGATCGGTGGGAATGAGAACTGACTGTTTTGGAATGCTGTTTGCGTTTGCGTTTGTTTTTGCAAAATGTCGCGGTAAGCAAGAGTCGCCACCGTCTTTTATTTTATCCAACAAGGAAAGGACAAAAGCACAGAAAAATTCCTTTTCGAGATATTTCTCGGGTTCGGGAGGTAGATTATAGAAAGGGAAGGTGTTAGCACC
Source organism: Vicia faba (assembly GCA_948472305.1). Classification (NCBI taxonomy): domain Eukaryota; kingdom Viridiplantae; phylum Streptophyta; class Magnoliopsida; order Fabales; family Fabaceae; genus Vicia; species Vicia faba. The sequence goes on from OX451741.1 coordinate 52,208,525, forward strand.
CTTTCTATCTGTGGTTATCCACGGGCTCTTAGGTACTTGCTCATTATGTTTTCAAAAGTTTGCTTTTCTTTGTGATTGTGGGTTTTAAAGGAGTTTTTGTTTTGAAAGGGGTGTAAGTGCAAAAAGTTTTGTTTTTGTTTTCAAAAGAGCAAGTACTTAAGAACATCTACCTACTCAAAAAGGAATTAAACTGTGCGAGTGTCCTTTAGACAATGCCATCCCACTATTGAGGAGTAGGTAGCATCGTCATTGGAGTTTTCGGGTCAATTCGATTAAGAGACGTGTGGTCACTAAAGCAATGTTAGGACGCCTTAGCGGTAACCCTAATATCTTAGATCATTTCATCCGAGGCAACCATTTAGAGGCAACTATGATCTTTGGACAAGAGGACGACCTCTAAAACTTCCTATACTCAATGACCACGTTCGAGGCGACCAAGTAAGGTGTACCCTAAGAGTGGCATGTGCAAGTGTGTTTATTTCGTTTATATTATCTTTGTACATGTTAATGGTGAGCTACTGTTGATTTTAAGTCAAAAATTCGATCTTGTCATGCATTGCCTATTATTCAAACATCTAACAGTTAATAGTTGCGGAATATAAATTGCAGAAAATAAATCTAAGCTATTACAAGGCGTCGGGTATTTACATCGCCAAAAACAAACCCTTAAAATTAAATTACGGAAAGTAAATAAAACGATAAAATAAAATCCTAAGTTAAGACTATTACATCCTCGAAGCAGTTACAATATTAAAATATGGATCAAAAGTTAATCGCGTGCAAGAAAATTAAATCGAAGTGTCCTTTAGGGTTTTGACCCTTTTTGTTAAATAAAACATATTTCTTTTGTTATTTTTTGAATTAAAAATTAAGTCTAAATTAATGATTGAATTAATTAAATGAAAAGATTTTTTTTGGGTTTTTATTATTTAGGGAAATAAAATAAAAATGGTAAAAATATTAAAAAAACCTAATTCTAAATCAATTTTAATTTATTGCAAAATATGTTATTATTAAACCTATTTAAACTAAATAAATAAATTAATTGTTTATTTACAAAAATAAGTAATAAAATTAATGGAATTAAATAAAAATATTTTTTGTTGTTTCTGATTTTTTTATGAAAAAAAAAGTTAATTGGTTAATTAAAATAATAAAATAGAAATAATAAAAAAAATAATGAAAAGAATTAAAATATAAACAAACTCGGGGGGGGGGGGGTGTTGGGCTTAATTTGAGGTTGGAGTCAGCAATATCCAGGCCCAAACGTCCAGCCTGTTGGACTTTTTTGTGATTCCATGCATGTTTGTCGACTGAGGACTATGATGGGCGTGCAATCTGGGTCACTAGATCTGCCTGGTGGGCCACTTGGCATGTTGATCTCTGAGGTATATGGTGGTCTTCATACCTGGAAATTCATTGGAATATATGCAAGAAAATAATAAGAAGCATTTTGGGGGACCTAGGATTCGAACCCAGGTCCCAAAGGGTTTTGCAACGCACGCTCACCAATCCAACTACACTGCATTATTGTTAATGGAATAAAGAGTAAATATAATATGTAAAATAACGCACTAAGCCTAAAAAATAAAAAAAGCGCGCCACTGATTCGAATGAACCAATGACACAAAGACATGCCATCATCTTCTTCAACGCAACCCTGGTTATTTACCTGCAGATTTTTATCCGCAGGAAGTTTCGTGGGATGTCTCAAAAATCCTCCCTAGGCCATGTAAATGAAATCCAAGATTACCAACGTACTCGTCTCTTCCTCCTTGTCATCCCTGTAACCACTATTCGCCTTGATTTTTCCTGTACACAAAATGCCTAAAAACAACACATATGAACCCTAGATCCGGGTACACGATTACAGGCCATGAAAACAAAATTAAATGATGCAGACTTGTTAGAAACTTGATAAGGATCAAGATTATGTTAATAGTTTATCAAAAAGATGCAAGAATGAAAGTTTTCGATTTCATGTTCAGGGGTGTATTCGTGGTGACTTACAGTGCGATTTGGATAGCTTCAGGCCTTGGCTTTGGTTGCTATAGCTTCAGGAGGTGTCAAGGAAGAGAATAGCGTTGAGCTTTTAGTATGAATTGGCCTCTAAACCAAAATTCGATCACCACTTTTCAAAGCTTTTTTGCAAAATTGTTCTGGCCGTTTCCACAGAGTTTTGTGCGTGTTCTAGGTTTGTGAGGCTTGTGTGAGTGTTATAGAGTGAATTAGGGTTGGTCTTTTGATCTGAAATCAAGTGCATTCAAGATTGAAGATTGGATTTGATCACCATTGAAAAGTTTTCCAAAAATAAGCCAAATCTGATTTTTTGTGCTTGTTTTGACTTGATACGAATTGGTTGAGTGGCACATGGTATTTGCAAGCTATACAAATCACAAGAATCCTTTTACATTAATTTTTGGATTTTATTTGAATTAATATAGATTTAAAATGAATTAAATCAATAAAAATTAAATAAAATAGAAAAATAAATGTTTGGTCATGAAATTAAAGATGGGACACGTGTGTGGCATGACAAGACCATATCAAGTGGAAAAAAGTGGGCCCTTTTGTCAAAAATTGGAGTTTTGAGGATAGTTGACTTTTGGCAAATTTGGAAAAATGCCCAACTTCAACAATGCATAACTTCTTCAATTTTGAACTTTTGGAGGTGTTCTTGGACTTTTTAGAAACCTTGAGATGTCATCTAACCAAAATTTTTTGTCTCATCTCATTTTGATATTCCATGCTCAAGTTATAAGCTTTGGAAAAAATGGTGTTTTTGTTGACTTTCAAAAATGACCTATAATGTCTAAATTTGTAACTTTTTGTGAGAGCATTTCTTGATTTTGGGGTGTGAAGATGGATTATAGGAAATTGCATCCTCTTAAAAATGAGCTTTGGATGGGTCATTTCTAATAAAGTATGAAAAAGTTATGCTTGGTCAAAGTTGAGTTGACTTTTCCTACAAAACCCTAATTTAACAACTTTTGAATCTTGATGAATCTTGAGCAATCCTTGATTAATCATGATCAACCCTTGATAAAATGATGAATTATCCTTCAAAATGAGAATGTTGACAAAAAATATTGAGGTTTGACTGTATTTGGGACACAATTGACTTTTGCCCCAGCACAGTCGATTTTTGGGTCCCTTGAGCAATTGATTGACCAAACTTTCTCTGCAAGGCTTGAAATTTGACATGGATGAACTTGAGAACATATTAATACATTGGGAAACACTTGAGGCCATTTGGATGTGAGGACCTTAATGCAACACAAAACCCTAATTTTGACTTGACTGCCTTAGGAGGTGATTTGACTGTCCAACCCTTGAGCCAACTTGAGCAACTTGAAGATTATTCTTGACATGTCTTTGAGAAATATGTGAGGGAAAATTTTGGGGTACAACAGTTGCCCCTGTTCAATTTTCTTAAACTTGAGGATATAGATTGGCTTTCGAGCCTTTCGTGATCTGAAGGTGGAAGATAATTGAACACTAGAGTGCCCAGAAATTTGCACTCGCATGGTGTAGTATCAACATTGTGATGTCGGGAATGGACTTACAAATGCCATTTGGAGATTGCTGGTAGGAGGATGGGCATACAGATGCCATCTGCAGGAATGTCGATCGCATAAGAGATTCCTTAGCGAGAACTTGCATACCTGTTGTTGTGAAAGATTCCGTTGGGGAAATCTAACTTTTGTTGAGATTTAGGAACTTGCTTATACTTCAACTGAGAGAATGCCTCAGCTGAGTCTTAAGAGCCTGTCCATAATTCAACTGGGGGGAAACATCTTCATCAAGATCTAGGAACTGTCTCGTGCTCAATGGAGTATACCGTTGAGGTTATAGTACTCGTCCATACTATGACGTAGGGAAACATCCTCATCAAGATCTAGGAACTGTCTCGTGCTTAAAGGAGTATACCGTTGAGGTTATAGAACTTGTCCATACTATGACGGAGGAAAACATCAAGATCTAGGAACTGACTCGTGCTCAATGGAGTATACCGTTGAGGTTATAGTACTCGTCCACACTATGACATAGGGAAACATCTTCATCAAGATCTAGGAATTGTCTCGTGCTCAATGGAGTATACCATTGAGGTTATAGAACTCGTCCACACTATGACGGAGGAAAACATCAAGATCTAGGAACTGACTCGTGCTCAATGGAGTATATCATTGAGGTTATAGTACTCGTCCACACTATGACGTAGGGAAACATCTTCATCAAGATCTAGGAACTGTCTCATGCTCAATGGAGTATACCGTTGAGGTTATAGAACTTGTCCATACTATGATGGAGGAAAACATCAAGATCTAGGAACTGACTCGTGCTCAACGTAGTATACCGTTGAGGTTATAGAACTTGTCCACACTATGACGGAGGAAAACATCAAGATCTAGGAACTGACTCGTGCTCTACGGAGTATACCGTTGAGGTTATAGTACTCGTCCACACTATGACGTAGGGAAACATCTTCATCACGATCTAGGAACTGTCTCGTGCTCAAAGGAGTATACCGTTAAGGTTATAGAACTCGTCCACACTATGACGGAGGAAAACATCAAGAACTAGAAACTGGCTCGTGCTCCACGGAGTATACCGTCGAGGTTATAGTACTCGTCCACACTATGACGTAGGGAAACATCTTCATCAAGATCTAGGAACTGTATCGTGCTCAATGGAGTATACTGTTGAGGTTATAGAACTTGTCCACACTATGACGGAGGAAAACATCAAGATCTAGGAACTGACTCGTGCTCCACGGAGTATACCATTGAGGTTATATTACTCGTCCACACTATGACGTAGGGAAACATCTTCATCACGATCTAGGAACTGTCTCGTGCTTAAAGGAGTATACCGTTGAGGTTATAAAACTCGTCCACACTATGACGGAGGAAAACATAAAGGTCTAGGAACTGAATCGTGCTCCACGGAGTATATCGTCGAGGTTATAGTACTCGTCCGCACTATGACATAAGGAAACATCTTCATCAAGATCTAGGAACTGTCTCGTGCTCAACGGAGTATACCGCTGAGGTTATAGAACCTGTCCACACTATGACGGAGGAAAACATCAAGATCTAGGAACTGACTCGTGCTCCACGGAGTATACCGTCGAGGTTATAGTACTCGTCCACACTATGACGTAGGGAAACATCTTCATCAAGATCTAGGAAATGTCCCGTGCTCAATGGAGTATACCGTTGAGGTTATAGAACTTGTCCACACTATGACGGAGGAAACTTTCGAGATTGAGAACCTTATCTGAAATTCAACCGAGGATAATTCAATTGAGATTTAAGAACTGGTCAGGTCTTTGACTAAGCTGAGAACTTTAACTGTATCTTTCTTGAAAGGTAAAGGTCAGTCATATGCAATGCATGAGATAGATTAAGCAATGATGTTCTCAACATAAATGAGATTGTGTTCGTATGATGCGTATATGCATGCATCATGATGTATGGGAATATGATGCTTTAGCTGGGGAAAATAAATCCCGGAGCTGCTGGAGAATAGAGTTGAATTCTTCGTTTCCACTGGGGATGATGAACGAAGATGATAAACCTGTAGGAGAGAATAACTCCGTTGGGGGAATAAACTGATGAAGAATTATTCCGAGGGGAATTACTCTGTGGGGAAGAGACGTTCGGCTGAAGATTTTACCGATAACTCCGCTGGGGATTCTGTTGATAAACTCTATTGGGGATTTTAATGATGAACTCCGCTGGGGATAGAAAGAACTTCGCTGGGGATGATCTTTCAGTTGCCATTTGCTGAGGATAACCCAGTTAGACTCTTGAGGATAACCTTTTGAATTTGGTTGGGGAGATTTATTTGCACTATGCAGGGGATAAGCTTCCATAATCTACTGGGTAAGATGATTCAACTCTGGCGGGGAAGCCTTTTTTAGACTACGCTGAGGAAATGACTTCACTGGGGTATCTTGTATTCTGCCGGAGAACATTCTTATACTTTGTTGAGGAATATTAAGACTGTCGAGGGTATTCTTATACTTGTTGGGGAATGTCTTTATACTCCACTGGGGAAGATTAAGATCTTCTGGGGATACCAAGCCGTTTTAGGGCTGATGGTAGATTAACTCTGCTTGGGGAGATCATTGCTGATTCGTTCATAGCTGCAAGTCTCAGTGGGGAGAGCTACCATTACTTGTTTTACGCCGTGGGGAGTGACAGTATCTTGGTCATATTCTTCAGCTGAACCTCCCTTGGTACCTTGGTGGACAGAGCAACTAGACAGCTCAGACAATTCTTATTGCTCTTGTTTCTGATATTACCAGTAATTTGCCTCCTGTTTCGCGTGTAAATATTTATGAGCAGCAATTAATGTCAAATGCATATATCAAAAATGAACATTGGACGTTCTTTGTAAAACAAAACAGATAAAGGAAAAATAGTTTGAAACTTGTCTGAAAATGAATTTGTATTGATTTTGAAGTTTGGCCTGTAAATAGGCATTTTTGTACAAGAGGCTGACGTCCTAGTAAGAGAATGCCGCCGAACAAATTGAATTTATACAATTTGTGAAAAGAGAAGAAAACAACTATGTGAATAATCCCACTGGGTTCCAACTCTGCTATTGCCTTTATATCTTCAAGCATCTCATCACTTTGTTGCTTAGTTGAAGATGAATCTGATTGATTGGTGTCGTCCGAGCCTGATAGTTGATACCGAAGTCTGGATGCGAGGTGATCCAATGAGACATATTGTTACGGTTTAATCCCTAACTTTTGCCTGGACCGCCCTTTCGGGTTTTCAGTCCATCGGGATACCCATTTTTGCCCAAGCCGCCTTTTCAGGTTTTCGACTTGCCAGGTGTACAGATTTTTTTCATTTTCATCCCTTATTTTTGCCCGAACCCTTTTGGTTTGCCGGGAAGCCCTTACTTTTGCCTAGGCCAGTCAACCTAATGAGTCTTTGATTAACCGTAGTATCTTTTTACTATGTATGTGTTGCACCCTAAAATTTGCCCTCCCATATTCATCAAGATTTGTCAAGTCAAGGTCACAAAATTCCCCCAGGGTTGTGCAGCTCAACTGTCTCCTATACAGTCAAAACTAGGGTTTGAGTTCTGGTCAAGCAAATGAACTTTTCAAGGGCCCAATCAAGTCTCATATGCCTACAAATGTGGTCAAGCATCCTCATGTCAAGTTTCAAGGCATTCAGCTCAAAATTGCACAGTCAAAACCCTAGATTGCACTACAGTCAACTGTAGGGGCAAAATGGTCATTTGACAGTCAAAAGTTCAAATTTTTGGTCAACATATCATTTTGAAGCCACAAACATCATTTGATCAATGCTTGATCATGATTCTCAAGATTTGGCTCAGAAATCATCAAAGATGCAAAAGTTGCTATATTTGGACAGCTGAAAAAGTCAACTGAAATTGACCAGGGCATAACTTTCACATGGATTATCAGAAAAATTCCATCCAAAGCTCATTTTGAAGAGAAAGACATTTCCTACAATTCATCTTCATGTTCCAAGTCCAAGAAATGCTCTCACAAAAAGTTATCAATTTCAACATTATAGGTCATTTTCAAAAGTCAACAAAAAGTGACTTTAAGTCAAAGGCCATAACTTGAGATTGGTAAATCAAAATGACATGGGACCAAAGGCATTGGTTAAAGGACTCAAAGACCTTTCCAAAATGTCCAAGAACATGTGAAAAGCGTAAAAATTGACCAAGTTATGCCTTGTGGAAATTGGGAAATGTTTGGAAATTTTTGAAAGTCAACATTGGTTCAAAAGGCCTAAAAATGCAAATGGGCCCATTTTTCCTCCAAGATTCTTCATGCCAAGCCTATGCACGACCACTAGGCCCAAAGGGAAGTATTCTCATATTTTTTAATTATTTATTTGAATTAATATTAATTTATATTCATTTAAATCATTTTAATTCATGAAAAATATAAACCTTAACCTAAAAAATCTTTTTATGCATGCTTTGGACTCTATAACTCGTGCACATGCTAATAGGGAAGGATTTGATACTAATTGATCAGATTTGGCACAAAAACCATGAAAAAAGATTGTAAAAGATCCTTAACAAATCAAAGATTGAAAACAATTATGGAGATGGATTTTATTGAATCTTTTTAACCTAATTGCTTCCATATATGATCAACATCACAACCCTAAGCATACAAGACTGCAAGCTGCGCATAATACACCTTTGGCATATTGAAATTTTTGACAAAAAACTCAACACTGAAATCTAGTTTCGAGGTCGATTCAAGCTCCAATTTTTATTCCACAAGCATCCTGAGGCATCCTGGAACATCTCTCAATCCTTAACATCAACAAAAACCCCTTGAAACGGTATCACCAAGTCAAACTGAACCAAGAAAATATTGAAATCGCATAGCACGATTTAATCATCCTCATGCATTTTTCTTTATGGATTATTGTTTGTCATGATGTTCTAAAGCTAACCAACGTGTTCGATTTTGTTTTTGTGCCATATATGAGAAGTTACCATGAATGGTTGTTAGGGTTTCAGGAATTCAAAAAGAGGGTTTTTCTCATACAGAAAAATTAGGCAACGAGACCAAGATTATCAAACTCAGGGCCTCTAGACGATTCGATTACGCTAGTCGCGCCTAATTTATACAAGCGTGTGGCCTAATCGCTATTATTAAGAATTGCTTATTTTGGGGGGGTTTAAAACCCCCGTTAACTTGCTTTTATTTTTCAGAGAAGAACGAATGAAGAAGAAGAAGCTGAGTTGGCAAGGCGTGATACGTCCGTTTAAATTTCGCGCGTGTTTAACCAGCTAGCTTTATTTTTCTTTTATATTATTTATGATATATTATATATTAAATGAACTTGCATAGCTCAGCTGGCCAGGGGACGCGTTTGTAACCTTCAAGACCTGGGTTCAAGTCCCAGGTCTGGCAAAAGTTTCACATTATTTTTCATAAAAAATTCTTATGCAGCGCGCTTGAGGAGGATCACCATATTCCATCAGCATCCCATTAGCCACGCGTCCACAATGATCAAATCAATGTCCAGGCTTCAGGGTACACCCTAGGCATCAGTCAAGCATGTCACATAGGATTCAGAAAAGTCAACAAATTCTGAATGCTTATTGGGCCAGATTACCAAATTCTTACCTCCTTATTTGGGGCAACACCCCACCCTGGTTTGCATTTTATATTTTTTTTTCTCTCACTTTTATTTGTATTGTTTTATTTATTTTATTGTCCTAATTCAATTAATTAATTTTTTCTATAAAATATAAAAACATTATAAAAATCAGAAAATACAAAAATTAATAAATATTTATATATTAATTATTTTTCATGAATAAATAAAAATGTAGATTATTTAGTTTAATTAGGTTTTAATATTAATTTCTTGTTACTAAAAATCCAAAAAAATGTAGAATTAGGTTAATTGCTATTTTTTTGTTCCTTTTAATATTTTTCCCTTTTTTTTTAGAATAATAATTATTATTTATTTATTTATTTTCCTATTTAAATTGTACATAAATGAATTAGGTTTAATTTAGATCATATTTTAATTCTTTCATAATAAACTTAAAAAATACTAGAATTAGGGTTTGCCGTTTAATTTAACTTCAATTAACTCTTTTTTCTCATTAAATCTAAAAAACACAAAAATATCATTCTCATTTAATTTAAATTTTTAAGTCCTTATTAATTTTAATTATTTGCAAAAAGGGGTCCAACGCCCTAGTTTCGTTTCAATTATTTAATTTGCGCATTTATCTTATGTCGTTTAATTATAATTATGTAATTGTCCCTAAGCCATGTAATTTACTTTTCGCACTTTATTTCTTCGCATTATTTATTTTTTCGCTAAATCGGGTCCAGTTTAATTTTGGCGATGTGGACCCGCGCCATTTGTAATAGTTTAGATTTATTTCCTCGCAATTTATAACTGTTAAATATGCATGCAAGAATGAATGGAATTAAAATAAAATCAAGCGTAGAACACGACAAGCATGACAAGACAAATAACTGAAACATGACACACAATTCGCACACACCACCCCTAGGGTACGCCTCACTGTTGCCTTGCCTCGAAAGGTGATCGTCGAGTAGAGGATGTCTTAGTAAGTCCTCATGATCCGGGAACCTGGCATGAGGGTAGCTTCTAAGGTGTCTTCCCATTGCTCTGGTGATCACCATGTCCCTAAAACTCGAATTGACCCGAACATCTCCAACGGTGGTGCTACCTACCTCTCAATGGTGGGATGGCATTACTTTTAAGGACATCTACACAGACGAATTCCTTAGGGTAGGTAGGTTCTCAAGGATACTTGCTCTAATCTCAAAACAAACTCAAAAGACTTTTCACACTGACACGTTTTCAAAAGCTTTCAAAACAAACATTTCAAACACTCTGACGTACGAGTCGATCTGAAATTTTTCAAAAGAAACTTTTTAAACCCACATTGAAAAGCAAACAAACCATTTTTGAAAACACAAATGAGCAAGTATCTAAGAGCCCATGGATAACCATGGATAGAAAGGGTGCTAACACCTTCCCTTTCTATAACCTACCTCCCGAACCGAGAGCAATCTCTATAAGGAATTTTTCTGTGCTTTTGTCCTTTCCATTTGGAGAAAATAAAAGACGGTGGCGACTCTTGCTTACCGCGACATTTCGCGAACCAGCGTTAAACAGTCAGTTCCAGATCCACCGATCACAGAACTGGCGACTCTGCTGGGGAATAAACTATAAAGTGAGGTGTACCTTAGGGCTAGGTCATAACTGTGTTTTCACTTGTATTGATTTGCTTGCTTTACTATTGTGGGTTGCATCGGAGATACATAGATCCTAACCCGGATCTGGGGATACCCTGTTAGGTAGCTTAAGCTGTGAGGGACCTGTCCGGCGTAGACCGACACAGGTGAAGCAGTGGCTACGTTGGTGTGACACCTTAGTCTGTACCGATATCCCTTGTGTCGCAACGAGGAGAATATGGGTCTTCTAAGGAGTCATTAAGCACCAACAACCTTAGAACCTTAATTGACACAACTTGGCCTTTAGAACAGTAGCAGTATGCTACGCCCGTTGAGACTAAACTCTCGTGATGGTTCTGGCCGCAAGAAAAGATTGCGATGCTGGAGTTATGACCGATTGAGGGTAGTCAATGATATTGGGATCCTCTAAGAACCCGGTTACTTTTGATTAGGACAGGTATGAACCAACAAACTGAAAGAGGGTAGTACCTAGACCTCATGCTGGCCTAAACTCTAAGGGCTTCTATTGTGTGACTTGTGTGCCTTTGTACTTGCCTACTTGCGTACTTGTTACCTGACACTTGTTTCTTGCAGGTCTTGTTTACAGTCCTTAATTGGGACTCATAACAGGGTACTAAGTTTCTTGCAGGTCTTGTTTATAGTCCTTAACTAGGACTCATGACAGGGTTTACCAAATTTCTTGCAGGTGTTGTTTACAGTCCTTAACTGGGACTCATAACAGGGTTTACTAGATCTCTTGCAGGTTTTGTTTATAGTCCTTAATCGAGACTCATAACAAAGTATACTGAATTTCTTGCAGGGTCTGTTTATAGTCCTTAAGTGGGACTCATAACAGGGTTTATCTACATTACCCCATGCATAACATGACATCATACCATTGCATACCATTGCATACATCCTAACCCATTTCAAGGATCTCAAGGGCTTGTGATGCAGGCCATGATGAACAATTATCCCAGCAAAGGGCAAAGAGGATTTATTTTCCTCTAGCCAAGGTTGTCAGAGGCTATGACCCATTTGACATGGTGAGCTTTGACACCTGAAGAATGATCCCCTAGCTAAGGTTATCAGGGGCTACGACCCACTGGATATGGTGAGCTTTTGACCCTTGAAGAAGAATTCTCAACGACAAGGGTGTCCTTCAATCAAGCTATAAATTCCAATGCTAACAAATTTTCTTGTTTACCCCGCGAGGTCCTTGAAAACATTGCATACACGTCATACTCATCATTGCATTACAGGTATCCCTTTTGCAGGTCACTTACCCTGGTTCGCTGTTTATTTCAGCAATGGCCTCACAACAAGATAACCAGGACCTTCACGCTCAAGAGTCTCAGTTCAGGGAAATCTTCTTAGGTCTATCCAAGGGGCAGGAAGAGTTGAGGGCACTCCTCATGGGGAATCTGATCAGAAAAAGTCCTGAAGATGACAAGGACGAACAGCTGAAACGTCTACAAGCTGAGGTAGACACATTGAAAACTCAGATGCTGGGGCAAAGGGCCCTCATTCAAGGTTTAGCTCAGGAACAAGGAGAGCTGAGAGCCATGGTCAGTCAGCTTCCTCAAGGCATGAAGCAACCAGCCCAAATCAGGGACCAGGTCATGGAACAGCTCCCAAGAGGGCAAAGGTCGGGTCCAGTGAATAGACCTCTCCGAGTTGCTACTACTTCACAGGTTCAACAACGACCTCGCCAGAAACAGCGGGTTGATCAGAACAGGCCGGACGAGCCTAAGAGACAATTCACCAATATCAACATGCCATGGTCACGAGCCTTGCAACACATGTTAAAGATGAATCTGATTGCGGTGATCAACCCTCCTGCAAATCCAAAGACCTCCTCTCCAAGCTACAACCCAGAAGCAAGGTGCGCTTACCATTCTGGTAGCCCGGGGCACGATACTGAGGATTGTTGGGCGCTGAAGTACAAGATTCAAGGCATGATCGATGCTGGAGAGATTCAGTTTGAAGTACCCAAGACTCCCAACGTGGTCACTGCTCCCATGCCAAAACATGGCTAGGATAGAAAGCACTTTTTGTTCATTCGAATTCAAGTTGTGATTTTCTTTTGTTTAAACATTTATTCATGTTAAAACATTGTTACTCCATTAATGCATCGCTTATGTCTATTTTTGAATCAATATATTCGCATTCACTATATGCAAACTGTTTTCATATTTTTTCTGATGTCAACTCTTGATCTTAAATAATTCTAAGCCTCTTGAGGGAGGATGACGAAAACGATACCACGATCACTACAGTATGCTTTTGAACAGACCCCGCTGATGAGGTACAGGCATTGTTTCAACCCCTAAACACTGGAGTTATAAGGATGATAATCCCTCGTCAACCCATCAGAGCCAAAGAAGTAGGAGTTTTTATTTTCGAAAGTCGAAACCCTTAATCATAACCTGGGGCAGGGTAGTTCTCTCAGTTGATCCAAGTGCATGACGAATGGCACCAAAGAGATCTTTACAAAACGAACAAAGACAGTGATGGTTCAGAACAATCAGAAAAAACAGGCAGTCATCAAATTCATAAATGAAAAGCCCAAAAAGTCTAAACCTACAAAGGGGACTTATGAAACTAGGGCATCCCGCTGACTGTAATTCCAAAAAGGAAACAGTTCAGGCAAAAAAAGAAAGGGATAACAAAAAAAAGAGGTCCTACAAACCCTCAACAAAAAGGAAATGACTGCCTAATCAAAATATATTGTCAATATCCGAACCATCGCTGGTATATCAGAGCAAAGACTCAAACAAGGTCTAACGTATGATCAACTGAGTTTAGGTTTGGAGAACATCACGAAGAGCGGGTGGGTGTAAATAATTTGAGCCTTTATCCTTTGTTTCTTAAACCGTGAACCAGGCCACGTTATAACCCTTAAAAGTCCTAGCTGAAGCATGGGTTAGTTCGAAAGCATACTGTTACGAAAGGTATCCTGACTCCTTAAGGCTTACGGTAAAATACGGAGTTGACATCACGTTTTACAAACATTCACTTGTTTTACGAAAAGAATGCATTTTCAAAATCTTCAAGACAGACATATGCTTTGCATTTTTAACATAACTTTGTTTGCATATGACTTTTGTTTGAACAGCAGGGAAATTGGCACGATGAATACTCAATGAACAGAAGTACTTCCAATCAAGGGGCATGGCATGACTATTGTCCATCATCTGGGGCAGTCAAATCAAGATTCGGAGAATCTCTCAAAAGGCCAAATAGCCTGGGGCAAATCTCCGCCTGAGTCATTTGGGGCATCTCAATAACAAACCTTGCATGATCAGACATCTTCTGGTAATATGGCAACATAAACAGCCAGGGGCAACTCCCTACTTTCTGAGAACGGACATAGTCGAAAAGATACTACGCAAAATCAAAGACCCGCTAGGTTGACATACCTAGGCAAAAATAAGGGCTTCCCGGCGAACCAAAAGGGTTCGGGCAAAATAAGGGATGAAATGAAAAAAAATCTGTACACCCGGCAAGTCGAAAACCTGAAAAGGCGGCTTGGGCAAAAATGGGTATCCCGGTGGACTGAAAACCCGAAAGGGCGGTCCAGGCAAAAGTTAGGGATCAAAGCGTACGACTATGTCCTACCTCCTTGTCATCTGTCTATCAGAAGAAGGTTGTCCGCCAACAACTAATGACTCCCCCCACAAGAAACAGGGGCAATAAAGGTTGGTCTGAGCAGTCTGATTGTTCTATCCTCCAAAGTATCAGGGTAGGTCCTGTTGAAGAATGTAACCAATACAGTTCAATACCCCCCCCAGGAGAGTCCAACCCAGCTTCCCCAGGAAAGTTGGAATACATCTCCCCAAGCAGTAAGCTTATCCCCAGTAGATTCTGGAAGCTTATCCCCTCGTAGAGCACGAACGCGTCGTCCGGCTTGATTTAAAGAGTTATTTCCGTAACAGGATATAACTGGGTTATCCTCAGCCAAAAGCCAAGGAAAGAGCGTCGTCGACAGAACCTTCTTATCCCCAGTGAAGTCCATTCATACTTCCAATACAGCAAGGTATCCTCAGTGAGTCATACTCAACAAAATCAGCAAAAGCATCTCCCCACAGAGTATTTCTTCCCAGCATGGTCGCTAGAATATCTTTTTCGCCCCGTAAAATCCTCCATTTGCCAAGTTTATTCCCCAACGGAGTTATCTTCTCCTACCGGTATACTTGCAATTATCATCCCCAGCGGAAGCAAAAGCTATTCCTCCACAACAGCCCAGGATGCGACTTCCCGGCACCCGGCAAGGATTTATTTTCCCATGACGAAAACATACATTCATAAAACGTCATATACATCATTATAGCATGCATATGCATCATATTACACGAATCTCATTGATCTTGAAAACATACAGTTCATGCATCATGATTTCGCATACAATTATGTTTTACCTTTTTCAGGAAAATGATCAATACAAAAATGACTACTATCAACTAATCAGAATTCCTTCTAGATATAGTTTCAGATATAAACCCAGCGATGGTGACGTTCTGATACTGCTTCCAGATTCCCTTCTCGATATAGTTTCAGATATGATCCAGCGATGATTCCCTTCCAGACATAGTTTCAGATATAAACCCAGCGATGGTGACGTTCTGATACTGCTTCCAGATTCCCTTCCAGACATAGTTTCAGATGTAAACCAGATATGGTGACGTTCTGATACTGCTTCCAGAAGTCTTTTTGATGTTTCCCTCTCCGGCATGAGCGTGAGGTGATATTCTCTTACGGTCCCCTCTCCAACGGCGTGTGAGGTGGTAATTCCTTCTTCAGATGTTCCCCTCTCCGGCATGAGCGTGAGGTGATATTCTCTTATGGTCCCCTCTCCAACGGCGTGTGAGGTGGTAATTCCTTTTTCAGATGTTTCCCTCTCCGGCATGAGCGTGAGGTGATATTCTCTTATGGTCCCCTCTCCAACGGCGTGTGAGGTGGTAATTCCTTCTTCAGATGTTCCCCTCTCCGGCATGAGCGTGAGGTGATATTCTCTTATGGTCCCCTCTCCAACGGCGTGTGAGGTGGTAATTCCTTTTTCAGATGTTTTCCTCTCCGGCATGAGCGTGAGGTGATATTCTCTTACGGTCCCCTCTCCAACGGCGTGTGAGGTGGTAATTCCTTCTTCAGATGTTCCCCTCTCCGGCATGAGCGTGAGGTGATATTCTCTTATGGTCCCCTCTCCAACGGCGTGTGAGGTGGTAATTCCTTCTTCAGATGTTTCCCTCTCCGGCATGAGCGTGAGGTGATATTCTCTTATGGTCCCCTCTCCAACGGCGTGTGAGGTGGTAATTCCTTCTTCAGATGTTCCCCTCTCCGGCATGAGCGTGAGGTGATATTCTCTTATGGTCCCCTCTCCAACGGCGTGTGAGGTGGTAATTCCTTCTTCAGATGTTTCCCTCTCCGGCATGAGCGTGAGGTGATATTTCTTTTTCAGATTATAATTTCCTATAGTTTCCTCTCCAACGGTGAGTGAGGTGACTCCCTTTGAGATTATAATGTCCTTTGGTTCTCTTCCTAACACTACGAAGACGGTAATCCTCACCAAGATTTTCTCAACGAGCGTTGTTGAGGTTGAAATCATTCAGGATTCTCTTACCATTCATGCTAAGGCAGTAACCATCCCTGGTCCATTCATCAACGTTTGAAGCTCCAGACTCAGCTCCTGTAACCCATCAGGACATATCTATATCAAGCATCTAAAATCAGTTCCTGCGACGTGTCAGGTACTCATTTTTCTGTTTTGCAAGTATGCAGGTTCTCGCTAAGGAATCTCTTATGCGATCAACATCCAGATGGCATCTATAAGCCCATCATCCTATTCAGCAATCTCCAAATGGCATCTATAAGCCCATTCCCTCATCATCACTGCTACTATGTGAGCGCAAATTTCTGGGCACTTTAGTGTTCAATCATCTTCTACCCTCGGATTACGAAAGGCACGTCAGCCAATCTGCATCCTCAGGTCTAAGAAGATTGAACAGGGGCAACTGTTGCACCCTAAAATTTTCCCTCCCATATTCATCAAGATTTGTCAAGTCAAGGTCACAAAATTCCCCCAGGGTTGTGCAGCTCAACTGTCTCCTATACAGTCAAAACTAGGGTTTGAGTTCTGGTCAAGCAAATGAACTTTTCAAGGGCCCAATCAAGTCTCATATGCCTACAAATGTGGTCAAGCATCCTCATGTCAAGTTTCAAGGCATTCAGCTCAAAATTGCACAGTCAAAACCCTAGATTGCACTACAGTCAACTGTAGGGGCAAAATGGTCATTTGACAGTCAAAAGTTCAAATTTTTGGTCAACATATCATTTTGAAGCCACAAACATCATTTGATCAATGCTTGATCATGATTCTCAAGATTTGGCTCAGAAATCATCAAAGATGCAAAAGTTGCTATATTTGGACAGCTGAAAAAGTCAACTGAAATTGACCAGGGCATAACTTTCACATGGATTATCAGAAAAATTCCATCCAAAGCTCATTTTGAAGAGAAAGACATTTCCTACAATTCATCTTCATGTTCCAAGTCCAAGAAATGCTCTCACAAAAAGTTATCAATTTCAACATTATAGGTCATTTTCAAAAGTCAACAAAAAGTGACTTTAAGTCAAAGGCCATAACTTGAGATTGGTAAATCAAAATGACATGGGACCAAAGGCATTGGTTAAAGGACTCAAAGACCTTTCCAAAATGTCCAAGAACATGTGAAAAGCGTAAAAATTGACCAAGTTATGCCTTGTGGAAATTGGGAAATGTTTGGAAATTTTTGAAAGTCAACATTGGTTCAAAAGGCCTAAAAATGCAAATGGGCCCATTTTTCCTCCAAGATTCTTCATGCCAAGCCTATGCACGACCACTAGGCCCAAAGGGAAGTATTCTCATATTTTTTAATTATTTATTTGAATTAATATTAATTTATATTCATTTAAATCATTTTAATTCATGAAAAATATAAACCTTAACCTAAAAAATCTTTTTATGCATGCTTTGGACTCTATAACTCGTGCACATGCTAATAGGGAAGGATTTGATACTAATTGATCAGATTTGGCACAAAAACCATGAAAAAAGATTGTAAAAGATCCTTAACAAATCAAAGATTGAAAACAATTATGGAGATGGATTTTATTGAATCTTTTTAACCTAATTGCTTCCATATATGATCAACATCACAACCCTAAGCATACAAGACTGCAAGCTGCGCATAATACACCTTTGGCATATTGAAATTTTTGACAAAAAACTCAACACTGAAATCTAGTTTCGAGGTCGATTCAAGCTCCAATTTTTATTCCACAAGCATCCTGAGGCATCCTGGAACATCTCTCAATCCTTAACATCAACAAAAACCCCTTGAAACGGTATCACCAAGTCAAACTGAACCAAGAAAATATTGAAATCGCATAGCACGATTTAATCATCCTCATGCATTTTTCTTTATGGATTATTGTTTGTCATGATGTTCTAAAGCTAACCAACGTGTTCGATTTTGTTTTTGTGCCATATATGAGAAGTTACCATGAATGGTTGTTAGGGTTTCAGGAATTCAAAAAGAGGGTTTTTCTCATACAGAAAAATTAGGCAACGAGACCAAGATTATCAAACTCAGGGCCTCTAGACGATTCGATTACGCTAGTCGCGCCTAATTTATACAAGCGTGTGGCCTAATCGCTATTATTAAGAATTGCTTATTTTGGGGGGGTTTAAAACCCCCGTTAACTTGCTTTTATTTTTCAGAGAAGAACGAATGAAGAAGAAGAAGCTGAGTTGGCAAGGCGTGATACGTCCGTTTAAATTTCGCGCGTGTTTAACCAGCTAGCTTTATTTTTCTTTTATATTATTTATGATATATTATATATTAAATGAACTTGCATAGCTCAGCTGGCCAGGGGACGCGTTTGTAACCTTCAAGACCTGGGTTCAAGTCCCAGGTCTGGCAAAAGTTTCACATTATTTTTCATAAAAAATTCTTATGCAGCGCGCTTGAGGAGGATCACCATATTCCATCAGCATCCCATTAGCCACGCGTCCACAATGATCAAATCAATGTCCAGGCTTCAGGGTACACCCTAGGCATCAGTCAAGCATGTCACATAGGATTCAGAAAAGTCAACAAATTCTGAATGCTTATTGGGCCAGATTACCAAATTCTTACCTCCTTATTTGGGGCAACACCCCACCCTGGTTTGCATTTTATATTTTTTTTCTCTCACTTTTATTTGTATTGTTTTATTTATTTTATTGTCCTAATTCAATTAATTAATTTTTTCTATAAAATATAAAAACATTATAAAAATCAGAAAATACAAAAATTAATAAATATTTATATATTAATTATTTTTCATGAATAAATAAAAATGTAGATTATTTAGTTTAATTAGGTTTTAATATTAATTTCTTGTTACTAAAAATCCAAAAAAATGTAGAATTAGGTTAATTGCTATTTTTTTTGTTCCTTTTAATATTTTTCCCTTTTTTTTTAGAATAATAATTATTATTTATTTATTTATTTTCCTATTTAAATTGTACATAAATGAATTAGGTTTAATTTAGATCATATTTTAATTCTTTCATAATAAACTTAAAAAATACTAGAATTAGGGTTTGCCGTTTAATTTAACTTCAATTAACTCTTTTTTCTCATTAAATCTAAAAAACACAAAAATATCATTCTCATTTAATTTAAATTTTTAAGTCCTTATTAATTTTAATTATTTGCAAAAAGGGGTCCAACGCCCTAGTTTCGTTTCAATTATTTAATTTGCGCATTTATCTTATGTCGTTTAATTATAATTATGTAATTGTCCCTAAGCCATGTAATTTACTTTTCGCACTTTATTTCTTCGCATTATTTATTTTTTCGCTAAATCGGGTCCAGTTTAATTTTGGCGATGTGGACCCGCGCCATTTGTAATAGTTTAGATTTATTTCCTCGCAATTTATAACTGTTAAATATGCATGCAAGAATGAATGGAATTAAAATAAAATCAAGCGTAGAACACGACAAGCATGACAAGACAAATAACTGAAACATGACACACAATTCGCACACACCACCCCTAGGGTACGCCTCACTGTTGCCTTGCCTCGAAAGGTGATCGTCGAGTAGAGGATGTCTTAGTAAGTCCTCATGATCCGGGAACCTGGCATGAGGGTAGCTTCTAAGGTGTCTTCCCATTGCTCTGGTGATCACCATGTCCCTAAAACTCGAATTGACCCGAACATCTCCAACGGTGGTGCTACCTACCTCTCAATGGTGGGATGGCATTACTTTTAAGGACATCTACACAGACGAATTCCTTAGGGTAGGTAGGTTCTCAAGGATACTTGCTCTAATCTCAAAACAAACTCAAAAGACTTTTCACACTGACACGTTTTCAAAAGCTTTCAAAACAAACATTTCAAACACTCTGACGTACGAGTCGATCTGAAATTTTTCAAAAGAAACTTTTTAAACCCACATTGAAAAGCAAACAAACCATTTTTGAAAACACAAATGAGCAAGTATCTAAGAGCCCATGGATAACCATGGATAGAAAGGGTGCTAACACCTTCCCTTTCTATAACCTACCTCCCGAACCGAGAGCAATCTCTATAAGGAATTTTTCTGTGCTTTTGTCCTTTCCATTTGGAGAAAATAAAAGACGGTGGCGACTCTTGCTTACCGCGACATTTCGCGAACCAGCGTTAAACAGTCAGTTCCAGATCCACCGATCACAGTATGCATTGACAGGGTGAGGAAGGTCGTCACCATCCATGGTGGTTAGAATCATCGCTCCTCCTGAGAAAATGTTCTTAACCACAAATGGCCCTTCATAAGTAGGGGTCCATTTGCCCCTGGGATCACCTTGAGGTAGAATAATGCGCTTGATTACCAGGTCCCCAACTTGATACTCTTGTTGTCTGACTTTCTTGTTAAATGCCTTGATCATCAGTTTTTGGTATGTCTGACCATGACAAACAGCGGTAAGTCTTTTTTCGTCGATTAGATTCAGTTGATCAAGTCGAGTCTGAATCCAGTCATCTTCGCTCAAACCTGCATCCTTCATGATCCGGAGAGAGGGTATCTGAACTTCGATGGGCAAGACTGCCTCCATGCCATAAACCAAGGAATAGGGTATTGCCCCTGTTGACGTCCGTGCTGAGGTACGGTACCCATGAAGAGCAAACGGTAACATCTCGTGCCAGTCTTTGTATGTTACTGTCATCTTCTGCACAATCTTCTTAATGTTTTTATTAGCCGCTTCTACAACCCCATTCATCTTCGGCCGGTAGGGAGAAGAGTTATGATGTTGTATCTTGAATTGCTCGCAGAGCTCAGTGATCATCTTGTTGTTAAGATTGGTACCATTGTCCGTAATGATCCTCTCCGGTACACCGTATCGACAGATCAGGTTATGCCGAATGAACCGTGCCACGACGTTCTTGGTTACCGTAGCAAAGGAAGCTGCTTCAACCCACTTTGTAAAGTAATCAATCGCTACCAGGATGAAACGATACATGTTGGATGCCGTAGGTCTGATCTCGCCAATCATATCAATGCCCCACATTGCAAAAGGCCAAGGTGCTGTCAAGACGTTCAGAGGAACTGGAGGTATGTGCACCTTATCCGCATAAACCTGGCACTTGTGACATGTCCGAGAATGCTGATAATAGTCGGCTTCCATTGTGGACGAGTAATATCCAGCCCGAAGGATTTTCTTTGCCATGGTATGTCCACTGGAATGGGTTCCGAAGGTACCTTCATGTAGCTCTGCCATGATCCTTTCTGCTTCATTCTTATCCACACAACGTAGTAAGGTTGAATCATGGTTACGTTTGTAAAGAATGCCATTGCTGATGAAGAACTTTGCCGCGAACCTCCTCATAAACTTCTTGTCATTAACAGATGCACCCTCGGTGTATTCTTGAGCTTCAAGGTACCTCTTCACCTCATGATACCAAGGATTTTCTGTTACCTCTTCAGTCTCAAGATCACAACAATGTGCAGGTTCGTCCAATCTTTCAATAATGATCCGGGGAGCCTCGTTGTCCCATTTTACTTTGAACATAGAAGACATCGTAGCTAGCGCGTCCGCCAACTTATTCTCCTCTCTAGGGAAGTGTTCAAAGGTTATCTCCTCAAAATGGGGAAGCAATGTCAACACATACTCCTTGTAAGGAATAAGATTTGGGTGTTTCGTATCCCACTCGCCTTTGATCTGACTGATCACGAGAGCGGAATCTCCGAAGACACTCAGAAACTTAATCCTTAGGTCAATTGCTGCTCGAAGACCCATAATGCATGCTTCATACTCCGCCATATTGTTGGTGCAGTTGAAACATAGTCAGGCGGTAAACGGAGTATGAGAGCCTTTAGGAGATATGATCACAGCGCCAATGCCATTACCCAAAGCGTTTGAAGCTCCATCAAAGTACATAGACCATCGGGATCCTTCCTCAGGTCCTTCATCCGGTCCAGGTGTCTCACAATCAGTTATCAACATGATATTCTCGTCCGGGAATTCAAAGTTCATAGACTGGTAATCATCCACTGCCTGATGTGCCAAATGGTCTGCTAATACACTTCCCTTGATTGCCTTTTGAGTCGTATACTGGATGTCATACTCAGTTAAGATCATCTGCCATCTTGCTGTTCTTCTGGACAAGGCAGGCTTTTCGAAGATATACTTGATTGGATCCATTTTTGATATCAACAGAGTAGTGTGAGTCAGCATATACTGTCTTAGCCGGCGAGCAGGCCATGCCAAAGCGCAGCAAGTTTTCTCAAGCAGTGAGTATCGGGTCTCACAGTCGGTAAACTTTTTGCTAAGGTAATAAATAGCATGCTCTTTTCAGCCAGGCTCGTCATGCTGCCCCAGCACACACCCCATTGAGTTGTCAAGTACTGTCAAGTATAAGATCAGAGGTCTCCCTTCAACTGGTGGCATTAGAATAGGTGGCTCCTGGAGATAATATTTGATCCTTTCGAAAGCGGCCTTACATTCATCGTTCCAACGTACCACTTGATCTTTCTTCAGCAGCTTGAAGATTGGCTCACAAGTAGCAGTCAGGTGAGAGATGAATCGGGCAATGTAGTTCAGTCGTCCTAGAAAGCCTCTGACCTCCTTCTCTGTCTTGGGAGCTGGCATCTCTTGTGTGGCTTTCACTTTTGCCGGGTCCACTTAAATACCTTTGTCGCTCACGACGAAACCCAACAGCTTACCAGACCCTACCCCGAAGGTGCACTTGTTCGGGTTCAATCTCAGCTTGTACAACTTCAACCTGTCAAACAACTTATGTAGATGGTCAAGGTGTTCCTCCTCAGTCTGGGACCTCGTAATCATATTGTCAACGTATAATTCAATCTCATGATGGATCATGTCATGAAACAAAGCAACCATGGCACGCTAATACGTTGCCCCAGCGTTCTTCAGTCCAAAAGGCATGACCTTGTAGCAAAAGGTGCCCCACTGAGTAACAAAGGTGGTCTTCTCCATGTCTTCGGGATCCATCTTAATTTGATTATATCCGGAGAAACCATCCATGAAGGAGAATAACTTATGCTAAGCAGTATTGTCAACCAGAACGTCAATGTGAGGTAGAGGGAAGTCATCCTTAGGACTCGCCCTGTTCAAATCCCTGTAGTCAACACACATTCGGACCTTACCATCTTTCTTTGGCACATGAACCACATTGGCGACCCACTGAGGGTAAGAAGTCATTGCTAGAAAACTGGCGTCAAACTGTTTCATAACTTCGGCCTTGATTTTCTCAGACATCTCTGGGTGCATACGGCGAACCTTCTGTTTTATCGGAGGGTAGTCTTCCTTGGTAGGCAGGCAATGAACCACAATGTCAGTATCTAACCCAGGAATATCTTCGTAAGACCAGGCAAAGATTTCAATGTAGTCATGCAGCATCTGAATCAACCGCTGTTTCACACTAAGCTCCAGATTTGCACCAATCTTGACTTCCTTCTTGTCTGTCTCAGTACCCAGATTCACTGTTTCCATCGGCTCTTCATGTGGCTGAATGGCCCTTTCTTCCTGGAGTAGCAGTCTTGCAAGTTCACCAGGTACTTCACAATCATCTTCACCTTCGTCTTCGGCTAAGTTGATCGGATTTTCGAAGTCATAACTGGAAGTAGCAGAGTCGTTACCAGTGAGATCCAGAGTGGATGCGGACCTGTATACGTGAGTGTGTGTAAAATAGCTATTTTGCAATATATAATAAAGAAAAAACAAGGAGCGCAAAATTTGAAATGCAAGAAACGTCCAATGATTTTATTAATGATATATGAAAATGACACACAAAAGCCCTCACAAATGAAGCCACAATGCCCCGGGTAAGACACCGGGCCATAAAGTTTCAAAACATTATATGTTACAAATTCAAAACAAAGAGTTCATTACTGGTTAACAAAAGTAATAGGGATGAAGTACCTTGTTATCCAGTTTCTTGGTCCACCGTTGGTCGTAGGATAGATCCAACTGTCGAATTCAGACTCCTCCACATCATCTTCAATGGCATTTACTCTCGAGTTGCTGATGAACACAGGAGGTCTTCCAATCCTTGCATTACGAACATCCCTTTGAGCTTCTGCAGTGAAACCCAAACCAAACTTGTTAGTCTTCTGAGTGAAATCAGGGAGTCGGCCCCAATTTGCACACTCACCCTTCTCAATAACAGCCCGTGCATCCTTTAAGGAAGCCATCTTCATAGGAGAATCTTCAACCATAGTCTCAACTGATGCCAGTGTCTGAGGAACCTCTTCAAAATACTGAAATGGGGTCTCAATGAACTCCCCATCCATCTCTACGTATCGGAATGAGTTGAGATGGATGACCATGTACTCTTCTTCCCCTTGAACTGTCACAATCTTCCCTCTGACGTGGTACTTCAGCTTCTGATGGAGCGTTGAGGTTACAGCCCCGACTTTGTGGATCCATGGACGACCCAACAAAACAAGAATAGGATGGCTGAATGTCCATTACATAGAACGTGGATTTGAAAACCTGAGAACCAACTTTAATTGGAATATCAACCTCACCATGCACCATCCTTTTAGACCCGTCAAAGGCCCTGACAATGATGTTACTTGGCTTTAGCTCCAACCCTTCGCAATCCAACCGGTCTAAAGCTTTCTTGGGTAAGATGTCCAATGAGGAACCAATGTCAACCAATACATGTGCAAGGGTAGTGCCCCTGCATTCAATGGAGACATGCAAGGCATCATTATGGTTCTTCCCTTTAGCAGTCAAATCGATGTCGGAGAAACCCAAACCATTATCAGCAGTTAAATTGGCCACACAATCGGTAAACTGACCAGCTGATGTCTCTTGTGGCACGTGGTCCATCTTCAGGAAGGTAATCAGAGCCTTGGCATGGGCCTCTGAACACAACAACAATGACAACATAGAAATCTTGGATGGGGTTTGCCCCAGCTGCTCAACTACGTTATAATCACTCTTCTTAATAATCTTCAGAATCTCTTCCATCTCCTGTTTGGAAGCTTCAACAGTAATAGTCTTCGGTGCCTCCGTCTGGGCAAGCATATCAGTGGCAATCCCTTTGCCCTAAGCGTTAGATGACTCAGCGACAGGGGTAGGACTAAGAACTTGATCAGGAATGGCATTCGACACACTTGCAGGTGTGATGACAACAGGTCTTCGGACAGTTGGTGGAGCAATATCAGGTGAGAAAAGTCTACCGCTGCGGGTGACTTTAGCAGGTCCAGTAATGTTGCTGACGCAGGTATCAGCATCCAACTCTTGCTTAACTCCTAGAATATAAACATCTGCCCCATAGTGCCAAGGGACATCTTTGTCAGAGGTGTAGGGGACGGGCCCCGGAACAGTGATGATTACAGGTGCGATCTTCGGAGTAGATGTAATTCTAACAGGCTTCCTCGAGGGAGCCTTGGAAGAATTGTTGAAAATGGTAATGATGGCAACTTCTTCAGAATGAATGGAAGGAACAACAATCTTCTCAAACAAGATCTCCTTATTATCCATCAGGTTTTGGATACCTGACTTCAGAAATGGGCAACTAGTAGGTAAAACAGAACACGTACGGCAACCTTCGCCACAACCCGGAAATAAACCGGCTAGCACCAGGTTCTTCTTGACAGTCATCAGAGGGGTAACAATATCATCCACAGAAACTACAAACAAGTCTTCCTCTACAGCATTTACTCCATGTTTGGTCATGGGAGCAGTCACAACATTAGGCCTCTCGGGCGCCTCAAACTCAATCTCCTTTGCATCAATTAGGTCTTTCACCCTGTTCCTCAAAACCCAACAATCATCTGTGTTATGCCCCGGGCTATCAGAGTGAAAAGCGCAGCGGGCATTAGGGTTGTACTTTGGTGATGTGGTACTTGGATTCTTCGGAGCTTCTTTTAGAGTCACCAAATTGATCTTCAGTAACTGTGGCAGAATCTGAGACAAAGTCATGCTGAGACGAGTGAATTGCCTTCGAGGTCTCTCATCCTTTTGTTAATTGTGATGCTGAGGAGCACCAGCAGGTTTTGAAATAACAACCCCATTGACAGCTTGGCGGTGTTCAAGTCTATTCTGTCTTCTCGAACTGTAGACAACACTGGACTCTTTCTTAAACGGCTTCTTCTCGGTGCTCGAGGAGGCACCCTTCTGTATCTTCCCAGCCTTAATACCAGCTTCAATCCTCTTACCAGTCAAAATAAGATCTGTAAACCTAGCTGAAGAGCTTCCAATTAGATGGTTAAAGAATGGACCGGACAGGGTCCCCAGAAACATGTCAACAAGTTCACGATCAGCCAAAGGTGGTTGCACCCTTCCGGCAAGGTCTCTCCACTTCTGCACATACTCTTTAAATCCTTCACCCGTTCCTATTGACATACCCTGGAGTTGGGTACGCGTAGGAGCGAGGTCGGAGTTGTACTGATACTATCTGTAAAATGCAGTAGCCAAATCCTCCTAGCTGCGGATACTGGCTCCGTCCAACTGATAGAACCACTCAAGATGAGTCCCTGAGAGACTGTCTTGAAAGAAATGGATCCATAAGTTCTTATCAACAGTGTAAGGTTGGATCTTCCTCACATATGACCGGAGGTGCAACTTTGGACAGGAAACTCCGTCATATTTGGCAAAGGCAGGTGCCTTGAATTTATGGGGAATCACCACCCCAGATGATAGACCTAGATCTCCGAAGTCCAGACCGGGTACCTTCTGTATTTCCATAGTGCTCAAACGGTCTTCCAGCTGTTTGTACTTATCCTCAGCAGGAGGATACTGTTCTTCATCATAATCCATCTCGTTGTCGGAGACCATAGGGCTAGGAGCCCTCCTTTCTTGTGGACTATCTTTCCCTCCAGATGAGGTGGTCAGATCAACTTCATTCTGCAGCCCGTTTCCAAACCTGCGTCCAGTATTGAACAGGATGGTCCTCTTCTTCTTCTTCTTCTTTTCTTTCAGAATCAAAGTCTTCAGGTCCTGCTGACCCTTGGCTAGATTCATGAATAGCTCTTGAAACTGGGCATTCTGGGCCTGGAGGGCCTTGATAGCTTGCTCAGTTGGAAGTTCAGCAGACATGATGATTGAGCGCTGAAATAAACAACGAAGAAGATAAGAGACCTGTAATGGGGTGCCTGTTTATGAAGTGCATGGGATGAAATGCGTATGATTTATGATTTCAAAGAAAATCGGGATTCAAATTTGTAAACAAGAAAGGAAACACACTTTATTAGATTTATACTTCAAAATTTAAATTGTTCAACAAATTGCCCTTAGGCGTTACAAGAATGGGAATACTAGAAAGTAAACAAGAACTGTAAAGGAAATCAACAAAGGTCCATCAATGCTCCCATGGTCTCTTATTCTCACTACGGACATAATCATTCAGGATCCGCTCATTCTCCAGTTGCCTAGTCAGCTTCTGGATCTTCTGCTCCTGTTCATTGAACCTCTCTCGGTAGGAATCCCGTTCATCCCTCAACTGCATCCAAGACCTCTTCAACGTCCCAATATCAGTGGGCATGTAAGGTTGGAGGATAGTTGGAGGAACCCCCTCCTCATTAGCAACTTCAAGAGTAACAGGCCTGACAGCTTCATATGGCATGCCTAACTTCTGGGCACGGATGCAGACCCATCTGAGGTATGGCTCCATTGGCAAAGAAGTCTTTGGTCCCAACTCATGTGGATCAGATCGGTGAACTCTGTCCCAAGCCCTTATGAATTTACGATGCAGCTCGTCGTTATCTCCCTGAAAATCAAAGATGATATGAGGCATCAACATCTCGTGAGGCCCTTCTCTTCTGGCTCTTCCAAATTGACGGAGAGCTAAGCATGGGTTGTAAGAAATCCCTCCATGAAGTCTGATCAATGGAACATTAGGATACTCTCCACAACGATCAATGACAGTCATCTCATCCATACCTTTGAGAGTCCAGATAATGTCATCATTAGTAAGAGACATCACCCTATAAGCCCAGCCCATTCCTTCTTTGTTTTTCAGCACGGACTTAGGGAGGTGCGAAATAAACCACCTCGACAATAAAGGAACACAACACATCAAAGTTCCCCGCTTTCGGGCAGTACGAGCATAGAGCTGATGAAGCATATCACCCAAGAGAGTGGGTGTCAGATTCTGGGAGATGAAGATCTTTATGGAATTAATGTTAACAAAAGTGTCAGGATTCGGAAACAATATCAAACCATAAATCAAGAGAGCCAAAATATCCTCGTACGCCCTGAAGTCTAAGCTGTCCCAGAAGTAATTAGCTTTGTCAACCAAAAACTTAGTCAGAAAACCCTTAGCTCCACTTCTAGTTTCCCAGTTAGCCATTACCTCCTCTTTGGTCAAGTGAAGGGCTACAGCAATTTCTTCGGGCTTAGGAGTCTTTTCCCAACCAGTAAATGGAGTCTGCTCCAAAACAGAGTTACCAAGAAGCTCAGAGAACTCTTCCAGGGTAGGAACCAGCTGGAAATCTTGAAAGGTGAAGCAATGGTATAGCGGATCATAAAACTGGACCAGAACACTCATCATTTGTTCGTCCAATTTTGAGGTGACCAAACGGAGCAGAGAGCAATGCCTTCTGATAAAGGAAGTAGTGTCTGGTATCCTGACAACCAAATCTTTAAGCAGGGTAGGTACTTGGACAAAGTTGATCTAGATAGTATTCCTACGCATAGGCATCATAATGACCTATAAAAGAGAGCAAAGATGAAACCCTCTTGTCTTTGAAATAGGTTAGTCCTTATGCAAAATGTATGCAATGTTATGATGTCATGATGTCATGATAAAGGCACACCACAAGTATCCACAAAAGGCAAACATGGTAAAGGCACACAAGTCACACTGAGAGCCCTTAGATTTCAGGCTGGCATGGAGCTTAGGTACTACCCTCTTTCAGTTTCAGTTGGTTAAGACCTGTCCTAAAAAAGAGTAACCGGGTTCTAGAGGATCTCAATATCACTGACTACCCTCAATCGGTCATAATTCCAGTTTAGCAACCTTTTCTTGCAGCCGGAATCATCGCGAGAGTTTAGTCTCAATGAGTGTAGCATACTGTTACTATTCTATGGCCAAGTTGGTCAATTTAAGGTTCTAAGGTCAATTGGTGCTTAATGACTCCTTAGAAGACGCATATTCTCCTCGTTCCAACACAAGGGATATCGGTACAGACCAAGGTGTCACACCAATGTAGCTACTGCTTCATCCGTGTCGGTCTACGCCGGACAGATCCCTCATAGTTTATTGCTACTTACCTAAAGGGTACCCCCAGATCTGGGTTAGGATCTATAAAATTCCGATACAAGCCCACAAAATTAAAGCATACAAAGCATACAATTGAAAACATAATGATCTAATCCTAAGGTACACCTCACTTATAATTCCCCAGCACAGTCGCCAGTTCTGTGATCGGTGGGAATGAGAACTGACTGTTTTGGAATTCTGGTTCGCGTTTGCGTTTGTTTTTGCAAAATGTCGCGGTAAGTAAGAGTCGCCACCGTATTTTATTTTATCCAACAAGGAAAGGATAAAAGTACAGAAAAATTCCTTTTCGAGATATTTCTCGGGTTCGGGAGGTAGATTATAGAAAGGGAAGGTGTTAGCACCCTTTCTATCCGTGGTTATCCACGGGCTCTTAGGTACTTGCTCATTATGTTTTCAAAAGTTTGCTTTTCTTTGTGATTGTGGGTTTGAAAGGAGTTTTTATTTTGAAAGGGGTGTAAGTGCGAAAAGTTTTGTTTTTGTTTTCAAAAGAGCAAGTACTTAAGAACATCTACCTACTCAAAAAGGAATTAAACTGTGCGAGTGTCCTTTAGACAATGCCATCCCACTATTGAGGAGTAGGTAGCATCGTCATTGGAGTTTTCGGGTCAATTCGATTAAGGGACGTGTGGTTACTAAAGCAATGTTAGGACGCCTTAGCGGTAACCCTAATGTCTTAGATCATTTCATCCGAGGCAACCATTTCGAGGCAACTATGATCTTTGGACAAGAGGACGACCTCTAAAACTTCCTATACTCAATGACCACGTTCGAGGCAACCAAGTGAGGTGTACCCTAAGAGTGGCATGTGCAAGTGTGTTTATTTCGGTTATATTATCTTTGTACATGTTAATGGTGAGCTACTGTTGATTTTAAGTCAAAAATTCGATCTTGTCATGCATTGCCTATTATTCAAACATCTAACAGTTAATAGTTGGGGAATATAAATTGCAGAAAATAAATCTAAGCTATTACAAGGCGTCGGGTATTTACATCGCCAAAAACAAACCCTTAAAATTAAATTAAGGAAAGTAAATAAAACGATAAAATAAAATCCTAAGTTAAGACTATTACATCCTCGAAGCAGTTACAATATTAAAATATGGATCAAAAGTTAATCGCGCGCAAGAAAATTAAATCGAAGTGTCCTTTAGGGTTTTGACCCTTTTTGTTAAATAAAACATATTTTTTTTGTTTTTTTTTGAATTCAAAATTAAGTCTAAATTAATGATTGAATTAATTAAATTAAAAGATTTTTTTGGGTTTTTATTATTTAGGGAAATAAAATAAAAATGGTAAAAATATTTAAAAAACCTAATTCTAAATCAATTTTAATTTATTGCAAAATATGTTATTATTAAACCTATGTAAACTAAATAAATTAATTAATTGTTTATTTACAAAAATAAGTAATAAAATTAAAGGAATTAAATAAAAATATTTTTTGTTGTTTCTGATTTTTTTATGAAAAAAAAAGTTAATTGGTTAATTAAAATAATAAAATAGAAATAATAAAAAAAATAATGAAAAGAATTAAAATATAAACAAACTCAGGGGGGTGTTGGGCTTAATTTGAGGTTGGAGTCAGCAATATCCAGGCCCAAATGTCCAGCCTGTTGGACTTTTTTGTGATTCCATGCATGTTTGTTGACTGAGGACTATGATGGGCGTGGCATATTGATCTCTGAGGCGTATGGTGGTCTTCATACATGGAAATTCATTGGAATATATGCAAGAAAATAATAAGAAGCATTTTGGGGGACCTGGGATTCGAACCCAGGTCCCAAAGGGTTTTGTAACGCACGCTCACCAATCCAACTACACTGCATTATTGTTAATGGAATAAAGAGTAAATATAATATGTAAAACACCGCACTAAGCCTAAAAAATAAAAAAAAAAGCGCGCCACTGATTCGAATGAACCAATGACACAAAGACACGCCATCATCTTCTTCAACGCAACCCTGGTTATTCACCTGCGGATTTTTATCCGCAGGAAGTTTCGTGGGATGTCTCAAAAATCCTCCCTAGGCCATGTAAATGAAATCCAAGAGTACCAACGTACTCGTCTCTTCCTCCTGGTCATCCCTGTAACCACTATTCGCCTTGATTTTTCCTGTACACAAAATGCCTAAAAACAACACATATGAACCCTAGATTCGGGTACACGATTACAGGCCATGAAAACAAAATTAAATGATGCAGACTTGTTAGAAACTTGATAAGGATCAAGATTATGTTAATAGTTTATCAAAAAGATGCAAGAATGAAGGTTTTCGATTTCATGTTCAGGGGTGTATTCGTGATGACTTACAGCGCGATTTGGATAGCTTCAGGCCTTGGCTTTGGTTGCTATAGCTTCAGGAGGTGTCAAGGAAGAGAATAATGTTGAGCTTTTGATCTAAATTGGCCTCTAAACCAAAATTCGATCACCACTTTTCAAAGCTTTTTTGCAAAATTGTTCTGGCTGTTTCCACAGAGTTTTGTGCGTGTTCCAGGTTTGTGAGGCTTGTGTGAGTGTTATAGAGTGAATTAGGGTTGGTCTTTTGATCTGAAATCAAGTGCATTCAAGATTGAAGATTGGATTTGATCACCATTGAAAAGCTTTCCAAAAATAAGCCAAATCTGATTTTTTGTGCCTGTTTTGACTTGATACGAATTGGTTGAGTATCACATGGTATTTGCAAGCTGTACAAATTACAAGAATCCTTTTACATTAATTTTTGGATTTTATTTGAATTAATATAGATTTAAAATTAATTAAATCAATAAAAATTAAATAAAATAGAAAAATAAATGTTTGGTCATGAAATTAAAGATGGGACACGTGTGTGGCATGACAAGACCATATCAAGTGGAAAAAAGTGGGCCCTTTTGTCAAAAATTGGAGTTTTGAGGATAGTTGACTTTTGGCAAATTTGGAAAAATGCCCAACTTCAACAATGCATAACTTCTTCAATTTTGAACTTTTGGAGGTGTTCTTGGACGTTTTATAAACCTTGAGATGTCCTCGAACCAACCCTTTTGGTCTCATCTCAGTTTGATGTTCCATGCTCAAGTTATAAGCTTTGGCAAAAAAGGTGTGTTTTTTGACTTTCAAAAATGACCTATAATGTCCAAATTTGTAACTTTTTGTGAGAGCATTTCTTGATTTTGGGGTGTGAAGATGGATTGTAAGAAATTTCACCCTATTCAAAATGAGCTTTGGATGGGTCATTTCTCACAAAGTATGAAAAAGTTATGCTTGGTCAAATTGAGTTGACTTTTCCTACAAAACCCTAATTTAGCAACTTTTGAATCTTGATGAATCTTGAGCAATCCTTGATGAATCATGATCAACCCTTGATCAAATGATGAATTATCCTTCAAAATGAGAATGTTGACAAAAAATCTTGAGGTTTGACTGTATTTGGGACACATTTGACTTTTGCCCTAGCACAGTCAATTTTTGGGTCCCTTGAGCAATTGACTGACCAAACTTTCTCTGCAAGGCTTGAAATTTGACATGGATAAACTTGAGAACATATTAAGACATTGGGAAACACTTGAGGCCATTTGGATGTGAGGACCTTAATGCAACACAAAACCCTAATTTTGACTTGACTGCCTTAGGAGGTAATTTGACTGTCCAACCCTTGAGCCAACTTGAGCAACTTGAAGATTATTCTTGACATGTCTTTGAGAAATATGGGAGGGAAAATTTTGGGGTACAACACTCGGCTGATCATTTCTCGGTTGGTTGTTTCTTGGATGGTCTGATGCAGACTTTTAAATCATAACGACCCCCACTATTGGTCGTCGCTCGGTTCTTCCCTGATTTCTCTATGCATAGACAACAAACACTTCCTTCTTTCCGGTGAAAGGCTTTTTTACAGCAATAGAGGTAGACGCGTCTTTCTGAATTTTACCGCTTCTAATACCGGCTTCCACCCTCTCGCCAGTTAGAATCAACTCAGTGAAACCTGCAGAGGAGCTTCCAATCAGGTGATTAAAGAAAGTACCTGACAGAGTCCCCATAAACATGTCCACTAGCTCCCTTTCAGATAAAGGTGGTTGCACCCTTCCGGCTAAATCCCTCCACTTTTGGGCGTAGTCTTTGAAGCCCTCATTGGACACCATGGCCATACTCTGTAGCTGAGTACGGGTTAGTGCCAAGTCGGTGTTGTATTGATATTGTTTATAGAAGGCGGCTGCCAAGTCTTCCCAATTATGCACATCAGACCTCTCCAACTGGTAGAACCAATCAAGTTGTGTTCCCGACAAACTATCTTGGAAAAAGTGAACCCACAAGTCTTTGTCTGCAGAATGTGGCTGCATCTTCCTTACATATGAGCGGAGGTGCATCTTGGGACAAGACACCCCATCGTACTTGGCAAACAAAGGTACTTTAAACTTAGGAGGGATCACTATTCCAGATACCAGCCCCAACTCCTCAAAGTCTAGCCCCGGTACTCTCTGTATCTCCATAGCAGCTAGACGCTCTTCTAGGTTTTTGTATTTGTCATCGGCCGGAGGGTATTGTTGTTCAGAGTAGTCCTCATCTTCCTCTTCTTCTGCTTCAAAATCAGATGGTACTGCCATCTCTTTACCTTTTCTTTCCCCTTCCTCAGAGGTTGATGGAAATTCCAAAGTCCGTCTGGCTTGTCCTTCAAACCTTCTGCCCATGATAACTACACCGGCTCGCTTCTTCTTCTTTTTCTCTTTATCTTTCTCTAGCAGAGTCTTGAGCTCCTCTTGCCCCTTGGCTAAAGTCAAGAGTAGCTGTTGAAATTGTGAATTCTGAGCTTGCAAGTCTTTCACCATTTGTTCAAGATCCATGTTGCTGAAATAAACAGCAGAAGGATGAGGAAACTTCTTGCAAAGACCTGTTTATGCATATGATGAATGATATGTATTCATGCAATGTTTTCAAGGATTTAGAAATTCAACTTTGTGTCAAACTAAAAGGAACAAACGTTATATTAATAAAATAGAATTTGTTTACATCAATGCCCCTAGGGAAAAATAGTACAAAATTCTAAGATAAAAAGACGTTGCAAATCCTCTTTGGTGCAATGTAGGTGTTGAGAGTCTGCTATTCATGAAGTAACCGAGTGAGTTCTAAAACCTTCTTCTCGTTTGCGTAAAATTGGGCTTCAAAAGTATCGCGTTCTCCCTTGAGCTGTATCCAACTCCTTTGTAGATCTTCGAGTGATGTTGGCATGTCAGGATGTAGGAGGGTGTATGGAACCTCTCCTTCCTTAACAGGCTCTATAATCACTGGGGGAACAGAGGGGTAAGGCATCATAAGACTTTGGGCGCGGGTTCTTACCCACTTGAGGTAAGGCTAAAGGGGGATGGAATTCTTGTGTCCCAAGGTCTTACTGTCTACCTTATTTGGCATCCTCCAAGCTCGGATGAACCTTTGACGAAGTCCTTGATTGTCGTTGTCGAAGTCGAAAACCAAGCCTTGAATCAACATGTCATGTGGGCCATGCCTTCGGGCATAACCAAACTGTCT
Source organism: Vicia faba (assembly GCA_948472305.1). NCBI lineage: Eukaryota > Viridiplantae > Streptophyta > Magnoliopsida > Fabales > Fabaceae > Vicia > Vicia faba. The sequence continues at coordinate 52,243,529 of OX451741.1, forward strand.
TAGAGCCAAGCAGGGGTTGTAGGTGATGCCTCCCCTAATGTCAAGTAGAGGGACATTAGGGAATTCCCCACAATGGTCGACGATGATAACATTCTCTTTGGATCGAGAACACCAATGAATATCTGAATATGTAAGTGTCACCAACCTTTGTGACCACCTCACACCTTATTCATTCTTCAAGACTGATTGGGGAAGATGAGAAATAAACATCTTTCCAGGAGATGAGTGCAACACATGAGAACACCTCTTTTCCTCATTGTATGAGTGTGAAAAGAGTGTAAGATATCTCCAAGAAGTGTAGGCACCGGATTGCGAGACATGAAGATTTTGACAGCACTCACATCTATGAGTTGGTCAGGGTTTGGGAACAAGACCATCCCATAGATGAGAAGAGCTACAATCTCCTCAAAAGCTTGCAAGTCCAAGGAGTTCCAGCAGCTTTGGGCCTTCTCAAACAAGAACTTTACCAAGAAGCCTTTGACACCACTTCTAGTTTCCCAATGGGTTGTGACATCAGATGAGTGCAAGTGTAGGGCTTGAGAAATCTCTTCTGGATTTGGATCTTTTTCCGTACCGTTGAAAGGTAGTTGATTGAGAATAGGAATCCTCAAGAGTTGAGAGAATTCTTCCAAAGTGGGCACAAGCTGGTAGTCAGGAAATGTGAAGCAGTGATGCAAAGGGTCAAAGAATTGGAAAAGAACTTTCATCATGTCTTCCTCTATGTTGGAAGTGACTAAGTTGAGAAGACGACCATGCCTCTCGGTGAATGGAGAGTTCTCAGGAATCCTTGAAGCTATCTCCTTGAGTTGTGGAGGAATTCTTACAAGTTTGACTTGGATAGTTTTCCTGCGAAGTGAATCCATAACCTACAAAACAGGAACAAAGATGAATTTCCAAAAATCATTGAAATGGTTAGTGGATGCAATATGATGCTTCATGATGTCCATGATGTTATGCACAAGTATATATGTACAAGCAAATCACACAAGTTCATAGTTTAGGCTTGCATGGGGTTTCATAGGTAAGTACCCTCTTGAAGTTTAGTTGGCTCAACCTGTCCTAGAAATAGTAACTGGGTTCTAAGGAGCTCAATATCACTGGATTGTTTCCTTGTTCATTGTTTCAATTCAGCCTCTTTACTGGCGACTGAAATATTCCAAGGAACCAACCCTCAATGAGTGTAGTATCGAGTATCTACCAACTTCGGATTGCACCAAAGCCGGTCATCTCACTACATCCTAAAAGGCCAAGTTGGTCAAGTAAAGGTTCTAGAAGTTAGTTAGTGCTTCATGACATCACTCAGTGGCCCCGTATTCTCTTTGATTGACTCAAAGGATACCGGTACCCACAAATATGTCACACTAATATAGCTATTTCTTAGACCGTGTTGGTATACCCCGCACAGTTTCCACAATATATTGCTATTTACCTATGAATGTTTCCCAAATCCGGGTAGAGGATTCAAACCCAAACAATAGAACCAAAGTGTAAAGCAATCAAGTCAAACAAGGTAAGCAATTAAAGGTGATCTAAACCCTAAGGTAACCCCACTTTTATTTATTCTCCCCAGCAAAGTCGCCAGTTCAGTGATACGGTGGGAGAACTAACTTGAGGTTTTGCGTTTTGTTGCAAATGTCGCGGCTAAGCAAGAGTCGCCACCGACTTTTATTTTATCCAAAAGGAAAGGTAAAAAAGCACAGGAAAGACCTTTGAGATGTTTTCTTGAGTTCGGGGGGTAGATTATGAAAAGGGAAGGTGCTAGCACCCTTTTCATCCATGGTTTTTCATGGGCTCTTAGTTACTTGCTTAGATCACTTGCTTTGCTTTTGAAATTGTTTGAAATGGTGCTTTTGTACCCCAAAATTCCCCCCCCCCCCCCCCATATTCTCCAAAGTTTGCTAGGATCATGCTTCAAAATCTCCCAAGGGTTGCATAGTCCAATGGCCTCCTAGCAGTCAAAAATTAGGGTTTTGGTTCTGGCAAAGAAATTGAAGTTTCCAAGGGTCCAAACAAGTCCCACATGCCTATAAACATTGTCAAGCATCCACATGCCAAGTTTCAAGACTCACAACACAAAATTGCACAGTCAAAAACCCTAATTGCTCAACAGTCAACTGTAGGGGCAAAATGGTCATTTGACAGTCAAAAGTCAAAATTTTTGGTCAACATCTTATTTTGAAGCCACAAACATAATTTGATCAATTCTTGATCATGATTCTCAAAAGCATGGCTCAAAAAGTCTCAAGATGCAAAAGTTTCCATTTTTGGACAGTTGAAAAAGTCAACTGCAAATTGACCAAGGCATAACTTCCACATGGTTTATCAGAAAAATTCCATCCAAAGCTCATTTTGAAGATAATAACATTTCCTACAACTCATCTTCACACTTCAAGTCCAAGAAATGCTCTCACAAAAAGTTATCAATCTCAATATTATAGGTCATTTTCAAAAGTCAACAAAAAGACACTTTAAGTCAAAGACCATAACTTGAGATTGTTAAATCAAAATGACATGGGACCAAAGGCATTGGTTAGAGGACTTCAAGACCTTTCCAAAATGTCCAAGAACATGATCAAAGCTTTAAAATGGAGCAAGATATGCCTTGTGGAAGTTGGGAAATTTTTGGGAATTTTGAAAAGTCAACTTTGCTTCAAATGCCTCAAAATTGCTAATGGGCCTCAATTTCTTCCATGAATCATTATCCAAAAGCTATGCACGACCCATTAAGCTAAGAGGGAGTTATTTTCTTATTTTTAATTAATTAATTGAATTTTTAATCCTATTAATTCATTTAATTAAAATTAAATATGAGAAAAATACTAAATCATGTGTTTCAAATCTTTTTGTGCAGCCAATTCATTCTATATGGATCAAATATTCGTGTACCATTCAAAAAGGAAAGAATCTTCCATGATTTGGCATAATTGGCATGAAAAAGATTGAAAAAAGATCATGGAAAATCAAATCTCAAAATCATGAATGAGTGGATTTTTGGGCTGACTTTTTAACCTAATTCTACTCACATACATAAGCATGATTGAAACCTAATGCCCTGGACACACAAGCTGCGCAGAAACCTAAAGAACAAAACTTGCATTTTTTTGAAAAAAAGTGAGAAACTGTTTTCATACATAGAGCTGGTTTCAAGGCCTCAAAAGGATTCCAAAAGCTTGCTAACACTACCAGGAAGCTATTCCAATCGAAACCAACTCTCCATACTCAAGGAATTGGTATAACCGGTTTGCATTTTTCATGAAATTTTCCATATTCGTGTTTGCATTTTCATGCATTATTAATGTCTTTTAATGATTGATTTATACTAACATGATGATTCTGAAGCTAATGGCACAATTCAATTGAAGAATGGCTGCCTGTATAGAAAGTTACCATGAATGCATATTAGGGTTTCAGGAGCTTTGAAATAGGGATTCCTTCATCTGGCAAAATTGGCCATCCAAACTAGTACCAATGGACTCGTGACATTCAAACGAAGCCAAATCACCCATCGCGCCCTTTTTATGCTTGCTTAAATCCTAATCGCTATTTTTCAGGTTGAAGCTTAGTGGGGGTTTAAAACCCCCGCTATTTACTTATATTTGCAGAAAAAAGAGGAAGACGAAGATGGCGTGTCTGGACATGGTTGGTCAGTTTGAATACTGGCGCGTTTTTTTTATTATTACAGCATAATAGTGTTTTTCACATATATTAATCATGTTCCATTAAAATAACAAACTAACGCGTTGGCTCAGTTGGCTTGTGCGTTGTCCTACAGGCATTAGGACCTGGGTTCGATTCCCAGGTCCCCCATATTCTCCATAATTTTTATTGTAACGTGTTCAGGTGCAATCTCTCATCTAAAGTCCACCATACACGTCCACGCTGGTGCCTGCCAAGTGTCCAGGAACTCCAATCTAAGGGCCAGAATGGGAGGATTACCATGGACGCTAGTCAATCACTCTGCACGTGATCACTGGAAAGTCAAAAAGGGCCAGATTTCTTGGGCCAAATTTCTCAAATACACCTCTCAATTGGGTCAGACACCCCATGGTTTGCATATTCTCATTTTTATTTCAATTCTCATTTTTATTCTTTTATTTTGATTTATTGTTTTATTTAATCCACAAAATTAATTTTTACAAATATAAAATCCAGAAAAATCATAAAAATAAAAAAATATGTTTATTTAATTTTTTATTCCTTAATAGTTTTTGTAAATAAATTCTAATGGTCAATTTAGTTTAATTTTAGGTTTTCAATTTTAATGTTTTCTTAAATAATTAAAAAAATTACATAAAAATTAGGTTTTTAGCTTTTTTATTCTTTTTCTCAATAAATAAAATTTTCTTATTATTATTAACTATTAATTAATTTTGTAAATAAATATGTAATTAATTAATTAGAGTAAATTAGGTTTAAACTTAAATATTTTTCTTTAACAAATTAAAAATAATTTAGAATTAGGGTTTCTAATAATAATTAATTTTCTTTCTTTATTTTCATTAAATACAAAAAAACCTAAAAAACAATTTCTTTTCTCATTAAATAATTAATTAACTTTCAATTCCAATTTAATTTCTTTAAAGGGTCCAACGCCCTCGAACACTCGATTCCAATTTCTTTGCGCACGCGTATTCTTATGTTTCTTTTAAATCTTATGTAATTGCCCCAAAGTCTTGTAATAGTAATTAGGACCTTTATTTTCCGCATTTTTATTCAAATCGAGTCTTTGTTAATTTGGCAATGTATAGACCCGCGCCTTGTAATAGCGTAGGACCTTTATTTTCCGCATTTTAATTTCTGCACCTTTAAACTGCTAATCACATGAAAGAAATGAATGGCCCAAATAAAAATCAAAGCGTAGCTCACCCAATGCATGATCAAGATAAAATGTAACTGAAAACGACACACAAATTCACACACCACTCTTAGGGTACGCCTCACCGTTGCCTTGCCCCTCGAAACGTGGTCGTCGAGTATAGGACATTTTAGTAAGTCCTTATGTCCATGAACATGGCATAAGGGTAGCTTCTAAGGTGTCCTACTGTTGCTCTGGTGACCACACTGTCCCTAAAAAATGAATTGACCCAAACACCTCCAACGGTGGTGCTACCTACCTCTCAATGGTGGGATGGCACTACCTTAAGGACATTTACACAGCCTAATTCCTTAGGGTAGGTAGATGACTCGTAGATACTTGCTCTAATTCAAAACAAATCAAAAACTCTTTTCACACCGACACTTTTCAAAAAGCTTTCAAAACAACTTTTCAAACACTCTTGAGGACTGATACAAGAGTCGATCTGAAACTTTAAACGAAACTTTTTCAAACCCACTCACAATTGAAAAGCAAACAATCTTTTTGAAAACACAAATGAGCAAGTATCTAAGAGCCCATGGATAACCATGGATAGAAAGGGTGCTAACACCTTCCCTTTCTATAAATCTACCTCCCGAACCGAGACACTATCTCATAAGGAATTTTTCTGTGCTTTTGTCCTTTCCATATTGGAGAAAATAAAAGATGGTGGCGACTCTTGCTTCCGCGACATTTCGCGAACCAGCGTTAAACAGTCAGTTCCAGATCCACCGATCATAGAATTGGCGACTCTGCTGGGGACATAATCTTAAAGTGAGGTGTACCTTAGGACTAGGATCACTTGTGTTTTCAATTGCTTTGATCTGTTTGCTTTATTATTATGGGACTGTCTTGGGAGTTCTATAGATCCTAACCCGGATCTGGGGATACCTTCTTAGAAAGTAGCAACAAGGCTGTGAGGGAACTGTGCGGGGTATACCGACATGGTTGAAGCAGTCTGCTACGTTGATGTGGCACTTTGGTGTGTACCGGTAACCCTTGAGTTCAGTCAAGGAGAGTACGGGGCCTCCGCGTGGTGTCATGAAGCATCAACTGACCTTAGGAACCTTAATTGAACCAACTTGGCCTCTTTAGGGTAGTGAGATAACTGACTTTGGTGCAGTCCGAGGTTGGTTGATACTCGATACTACACTCAATTGAGGGTTGTTTTCCTGGAATATTTCGGTCGCCAGTTCAGTGGCTAAATCGAAACGATGAACAATGAAAACAATCCAGTGATATTGGGACCCTTAGAACCCGTTTACTTCTGATAGGACAGGTCTTAACCAACAAACTGAAAGAGGGTAGTACCTGAACTTCATGCTGGCCTAAACTCTAAGGGCTCTTTTTGTGACTTGTGTGCCTTCCAACTTGACTATCTGCATGCTTGTTATCTGACACTTGAGTTTCTTGCAGGTTTTGTTTACAGTCCTTAATCTGGACTCATAACAGGGTTACTTATATCACCCCACGCATAGCATAACATCATGCCATCATACCATTGCATACATCCTGCATAAAGACTAATCCATTTCAAGGATCTCAAGGGCTTGTGACGCAGGTCATGATGAACCAACTGTCCAACAAGGGGCAAAGGGGATTTACTTTCCTCTAGCCAAGGTTGTCAAGGGCTATGACCCACTGGATATGGTGAGCCTTTGACCCTTGAAGAAGGACTCTCAACAACATGAAGCTCCTTCAATCAAGCTACCGGATTCAAATTCTGACAATTTTTTTCTTGTTTACCCCGCGAGATCCTTGAAAATATTGCATATATATACATACATATCATTGCATAACAGGTACCCTTTTGACAGGTCACTTACCATCTCCGCTGTTTATTTCAGCAATGGCTTCCCAACAAGATAACCAGGATCTTCAGGCTCAAGAGATTCAGTTCAGGGAGATCTTCCTAAGCCTATCCAAGGGGCAAGAAGAGTTGAGGACACTCCTCATGGGGAATCTGGCCAAGCAAAACCCCGAAGATGACAAGGACGAACGACTGGAACGTCTAAAAGCTAAGGTAGACACATTGAAAACCCAGATGATGGGGCAAAGGGCTCTCATCCAAGGTTTAGCTCGGGAGCAAGAAGAGTTGAGGACCATGATCAGTCAACTCCATCAAGACAGATACAACATGAAGCAACCAGTCCAAGTCAGGGACCAAGTCATTAATCAGCCTCCAAGAAGTCAAAGGTTTGGTTTAATGAACGGGCCTCTCCAAGCGGTTACTACTTCACAGGTCCAACAACGACCTCGCCAAGAACAACGGGCTGATCAGAGCAAGCCAGACAAGCCTAAAAGGCAGTTCACCAAGCTTAACGTGTCACCGTCTCAAGCTTTACAACAATTGTTGAGGTCGAATCTGGTGACGTTAAGGGACCCTCCTAAGAATCTCAACACAACCTCCCTAAAGTACAATCCTGAGGAAAGATGTGCATACCACTCTGACAGTCCAGGACATGACACCGACGACTACTGGGCTCTGAAGAATAAGATCCAAGACCTGATTAATGAAAGAGCTGTGGATTTCACCCAGATGGGCCAGGCTGAATGCTCCTGCCATCCCTACAAGATGCACCAGTCGAAGTAACAAGCCCTGAGACTAGAAGACTTTTGTTCATTAGAATTTTTCAAGTTGTGATTTTCTTTTGATTGTTCAAACATTTATTCATGTTAAACATTGTTATTAATGCACTACACATGTCTGTTTTGAAGTAATTATTTCGTATTCACTATATGCAAACTGTTTTCATTTTTTTTGTGATGATCAATTCTCGGTTAATAATTCTAAGCCTCTTGAGGGAGGATGACGAAAACGATACCGCGATCATTACAATATGCTTTTGAACAGACCCCGCTGATGAGGTACAGGCATTGTTTCAATCCCTAAACACTGGAGTTATAAGGAAGATAATCCCTCGTCAACCCCTCTGAGCCAAAGAAGTAGGAGTTTTTCTTTTCGAAAATTAAAACCCTTAATCATAACCTGGGGCAGGGTAGTTCTCTCAGTTGATCCAAGTGCATAACAAACGGAACCAAAAGGGTCCTTAAAAAACAAAAAAAATAGTGATGGTTCCCTATAATCGTCAAGACAGACAGTCATTATCTTTAAAAAAAAACAACAAAAAGCCCAATAAGTCAAAACCTATGAAGGAGACTTACAAAACTGGGGCATCCCGTTGACTGTAATCACAAAAGAAACAGTTCAGGCAAAAAAACAGGGATAACGAAATGAAAAAAAAAGGGAAAGAGGTCACACAAACCCTCAATAACAAAAAGGAATGACTGCCTATTCAAAATAAACTATCAACATCCGAACCATCACTGGAACATCAGAGCAAAGACTCAAATAAGGTCTAACGCACGATCAGCTGAGTTTAGGATTGAAGAACATCACGAAGAACGGGTGGGTACAAATAATTTGAGCCTTTATCCTTTGTTTCTTAAACCGTGAACCAGACCACGTTATAACCCTCAAAAGTCCTAGCTGAAGCACGGGTTAGTTCGAAAGCATATTGTTACGAAAGGTATCTTGACTCCTTAAGGCTTACGGTAAATACGGAGTTGACATCACGTTTTACAAACATTCACTTGTTTTATGAAAAAGAATGCATTTTCAAAATCTTCAAGACAGACATAAGCTTTGCATTTTGATATAACATTGTTTGCATATGACTACCTGTTTGAACAGCAGGGAAATTCGCACGATGAATACCTAGTGAACAAAAGCACTTCCAGTCAAGGGGCAGACATGATCATGGTCTATTATCTGGGGAAGTCCAATCAAGATTCGAAGAATCTCTCAAAGGCCAAATAGCCTGGGGCAAATCTCCGCCTGAGTCGCTTGGGGCACTTCAGCAATGAATCTTGCCTGATTAAAGATCTTCTGGTAACATGGCAAAACACTTCTAACAGGGGCAACTCCCTACATTCTGAGAGCGTGGATATAGTAAAAAAATATTACGCATAATCAAAGACCCGCTAGGTTGACACACCTAGGCAAAAATAAGGGCTTCCCGGCGAACCAAAAGGGTTCGGGCAAAAATAAGGGATGAAATAGAAAAAATCTGTACACCCGGTAAGCCGAAAACCTGAAAAGGCGGCTTGGGCAAAAAAGGGTATCCCGGTGGACTGAAAACCCGAAAGGGCGGTCCAGGCAAAAGTTAGGGATCAAAAGCGTACGACTATGTCCCGGCATCTTGTCACTTGCTTACCAGAAGAAGACTGGTCAAATTGGCAGTTATCAAGATCTCCACAGGTATCTTCTCCCACAGAAACAGGGGCAGTAATGAGTTGTCTAAGCAATCTAGTTTCTCTGTCCATCAAGGTACCAAGATAGGTTTGGCTGAAGGATGCAACCAAGATATCTTAACTCCCCAGAGAGTGAGCCAGCAAGTCAACATACTCTCCCCAAGCAATGTTATACTGTTGGCCTTAAGGAAATTAGGTATCCCTAACAGATCTCAACATTCCTCAGCGCAATATTCCCAACAAGCATCCCCGGCAATCTCGATTTAAGATTGTTCCCCGGTGGTATACGAACATTCAGTGGAGCCACTTTCCCAGTGCATATCAAAAATTTCCCCAGGAAAGTCCAGTCCAAAAGCCTCCCCAGGAAAGCGGAATTCATCTCCCCAGCAGGAAGCTTATCCCCAGTAGATTCTGGAAGCTTCCCCCCTGCAGAGCACGAACGCGTCTCCCGGCTTTATTCAAAGGTTATTTCCCCACCAGGATATAACTGGGTTATCCTCAGCCAATAACCAGGGAAAGATCGTCCCCGACGAAGTCTTCCTATCCCCCAGCGGAGTTCATCATATTCTTCAACAAAACTCAACAATGGTATCCCCAATGGAGTTCTCATTCATCTCAGCGAAGCACCTCTCCTCCCACAGAGTATTGTTCCCCAGCAAGATCGCTAGAGTAGTTATTCCCCGCAGAGTAATCCCTTCATCAAGTTTATTCCCCAACGGAGTCATCTTCTCCTACCGGTTCATTCTTGCAATCTTCATCCCCAGCAGAAACGAAGAACTCTCTTCAACCATCAGCCCAGGATTTAACTCCCGGCATTCGTCAAGGATATATTTTCCTAGACGAAAATACATTCAAAAACATCACATACATCATGATACATGCATAAACGCATCATATCTTACAATCTCATTTATGTTGAGAACATCATTGCTTGATCCATGGCATGTATTACATACGACTGACTTTTACATTTCAGGAAAGATCCAGTTAAGTTCTCAGCTATTCCAAGACCTTGCCTGTTTCAGTTAAATCGATTCCTAAATATTTTTCTGATGCCGATCTAGTCAAAGGCCTTCTCTGGTCCAGTTAAATCGATTCCTAAAGATTTTCCTGATGAAGACCCAGTTGAAGATTCCAAGACCTTGCCTGGTTCAGTTAAATCGACTCCTAAAGATTTTTCTGATGCCGATCCAGTCAAAGGCCTTCTCTGGTCCCGTTAAATCGATTCCTAAACATTTTCCTGATGAAGACCCAGTTGAAGATTCCAAGACCTTGCCTGGTTCAGTTAAATCGATTCCTAAAGATTTTTCTGAGGCCGGTCCAGTCAAAGGCCTTCTCTGGTCCAGTTAAATCGATTCCTAAAGATTTTCCTGATGAAGACCCAGTTGAAGATTCCAAGACCTTGCCTGGTTCAGTTAAATCGACTCGTAAAGATTTTTCTGATGCCGATCCAGTCAAAGGCCTTCTCTGGTCCAGTTAAATCGACTCCTAAAGATTTTCCTGATGAGGACCCAGTTGAAGATTCAAAGACCTCTCTGATACAACTCTTCGTTATAGACACTCGTCGTTATAGACACTCGTCGTTATAGACACTCGTCGTTATAGACACTCGTCGTTATAGACACTCGTCGTTATAGACACTCGTCGTTATAGACACTCGTCGTTATAGACACTCGTCGTTATAGACACTCGTCGTTATAGACACTCGTCGTTATAGACACTCGTCGTTATAGACACTCGTCGTTATAGACACTCGTCGTTATAGACACTCGTCGTCATAGACACTCGTCGTTATAGACACCCGTCAATAAAGACCACCCGTCCATGGAAATAACCTGTCAGTAGAGACAACTCACCAACCTTTCTGAATTCTAGACTCGATTCCTGTATCCTGCCAGGGAACGTCTGAAGAGTTTAAAGATTCGATTCCTGTATCCAGCCAGGGCACATCTACATAAGGAGTTTTTAAGGTCAACTCCTGTAACAGGCCAGGTAATTATCTTTCTTTTTCAGGTATGCAAGTTCTCGCTAAGGAATCTCTTACGCGATCGACAACCTCCCGATGGCATCTATAAGCCCATCCTCCTATCCATCAGTCTACAAATGGCATCTGTAAGCCTATTCCCATCATCATGCTGCTGACACTCGACTATGTGAGCGCAAATTTCTGGGCACTATAGTGTTCAATCATCTTCTACCCTCGGATTACGAAAGGCACGTCAGCCAATCTACATCCTTAGGTCTGAGAAGATTGAACAGGGGCAACTGTTGTACCCCAAAATTTGCCCTCCCATATTCTCCAAAGTTTGCTAGGATCATGCTTCAAAATCTCCCGAGGGTTGCATAGTCCAATGGCCTCATAACAGTCAAAAATTAAGGTTTTGGTTCTGGCAAAGAAATTGAAGTTTCCAAGGGTCCAAACAAGTCCCACATGCCTATAAACATTGTCAAGCATCCACATGCCAAGTTTCAAGACTCACAGTACAAAATTGCACAGTCAAAAACCCTAATTGCTCAACAGTCAACTGCAGGGGCAAAATGGTCATTTGACAGTCAAAAGTCAAAAAATTTGGTCAACATCTTATTTTGAAGCCACAAACATCATTTGATCATTTCTTGATCATGATTCTCAAAAGCATGGCTCAAAAAGTCTCAAGATGCAAAAGTTTCCATTTTTGGACAGTTGAAAAAGTCAACTGCAAATTGACCAAGGCATAACTTCCACATGGTTTATCAGAAAAATTCCATCCAAAGCTCATTTTGAAGATAATGACATTTACTACAACTCATCTTCACACTTCAAGTCCAAGAAATGCTCTCACAAAAAGTTATCAATCTCAACATTATAGGTCATTTTCAAAAGTCAACAAAAAGACACTTTAAGTCAAAGACCATAACTTGAGATTGGTAAATCAAAATGACATGGGACCAAAGGCATTGGTTAGAGGACTTCAAGACCTTTCCAAAATGTCCAAGAACATGATCAAAGCTTAAAAATGGAGCAAGATATGCCTTGTGGAAGTTGGGAAATTTTTGGGAATTTTGAAAAGTCAACTTTGCTTCAAATGCCTCAAAATTGCTAATGGGCCTCAATTTCTTCCATGAATCATTATCCAAAAGCTATGCACGACCCATTAAGCTAAGAGGGAGTTATTTTCTTATTTTTAATTAATTAATTGAATTTTTAATCCTATTAATTCATTTAATTAAAATTAAATATGAGAAAAATACTAAATCATGTGTTTCAAATCTTTTTGTGCAGCCAATTCATTCTTTATGGATCAAATATTCGTGTACCATTCAAAAAGGAAAGAATCTTCCATGATTTGGCATAATTGGCATGAAAAAGATTGAAAAAAGATCATGGAAAATCAAATCTCAAAATAATGAATGAATGGATTTTTGGGCTGGCTTTTTAACCTAATTCTACTCACATACATAAGCATGATTGAAACCTAATGCCCTGGACACACAAGCTGCGCAGAAACCTAAAGAACAAAACTTGCATTTTTTTGAAAAAAAGTGAGAAACTGTTTTCATACATAGAGCTGGTTTCAAGGCCTCAAAAGGATTCCAAAATCTTGCTAACACTACCAGGAAGCTATTCCAATCGAAACCAACTCTCCATACTCAAGGAATTGGTATAACCGGTTTGCATTTTTCATGAAATTTTCCATATTCGTGTTTGCATTTTCATGCATTATTAATGTCTTTTAATGATTGATTTATACTAACATGATGATTCTGAAGCTAATGGCACAATTCAATAGAAGAATGGCTGCCTGTATAGAAAGTTACCATGAATGCATATTAGGGTTTCAGGAGCTTTGAAATAGGGATTCCTTCATCTGGCAAAATTGGCCATCCAAACTAGTACCAATGGACTCGTGACATTCAAACGAAGCCAAATCACCCATCGCGCCCTTTTTATGCTTGCTTAAATCCTAATCGCTATTTTTCAGGTTGAAGCTTAGTGGGGGTTTAAAACCCCAGCTATTTACTTATATTTGCAGAAAAAAGAGGAAGACGAAGATGGCGTGTCTGGACATGGTTGGTCAGTTTGAATACTGGCGCGTTTTTTTTATTATTACAACATAATAGTGTTTTTCACATATATTAATCATGTTCCATTAAAATAACAAACTAACGCGTTGGCTCAGTTGGCTTGTGCGTTGTCCTACAGGCATTGGGACCTGGGTCTGATTCCCAAGTCCCCCATATTCTCCATAATTTTTATTGTAACGTGTTCAGGTGCAATCTCTCATCTAAAGTCCACCATACACGTCCACGCTGGTGCCTGCCAAGTGTCAAGGAACTCCAATCTAAGGGCCAGAATGGGAGGATTACCATGGACGCTAGTCAATCACTCTGCACGTGATCACTGGAAAGTCAAAAAGGGCCAGATTTCTTGGGCCAAATTTCTCAAATACACCTCTCAATTGGGTCAGACACCCCATGGTTTGCATATTCTCATTTTTATTTCAATTCTCATTTTTATTCTTTTATTTTGCTTTATTGTTTTATTTAATCCACAAAATTAATTTTTACAAATATAAAATCCAGAAAAATCATAAAAATAAAAAAATATGTTTATTTAATTTTTTATTCCTTAATAGTTTTTGTAAATAAATTCTAATGGTCAATTTAGTTTAATTTTAGGTTTTCAATTTTAATGTTTTCTTAAATAATTAAAAAAAAATACATAAAAATTAGGTTTTTAGCTTTTTTATTCTTTTTCTCAATAAATAAATTTTTCTTATTATTATTAACTATTAATTAATTTTGTAAATAAATATGTAATTAATTAATTAGAGTAAATTAGGTTTAAACTTAAATATTTTTCTTTAACAAATTAAAAATAATTTAGAATTAGGGTTTCTAATAATAATTAATTTTCTTTCTTTATTTTCATTAAATACAAAAAAACATAAAAAACAATTTCTTTTCTCATTAAATAATTAATTAACTTTCAATTCCAATTTAATTTCTTTAAAGGGTCCAACGCCCTCGAACACTCGATTCCAATTTCTTTGCGCACGCGTATTCTTATGTTTCTTTTAAATCTTATGTAATTGCCCCAAAGCCTTGTAATAGTAATTAGGACCTTTATTTTCCGCATTTTTATTCAAATCGGGTCTTTGTTAATTTGGCGATGTATAGACCCGCGCCTTGTAATAGCGTAGGACCTTTATTTTCCGCATTTTAATTTCCGCACCTTTAAACTGCTAATCACATGAAAGAAATGAATGGCCCAAATAAAAATCAAAGCGTAGCTCACCCAATGCATGATCAAGATAAAATGTAACTGAAAACGACACACAAATTCACACACCACTCTTAGGGTACGCCTCACCGTTGCCTTGCCCCTCGAAACGTGGTCGTCGAGTATAGGACGTTTTAGTAAGTCCTTATGTCCATGAACATGGCATAAGGGTAGCTTCTAAGGTGTCCTACTGTTGCTCTGGTGACCACACTGTCCCTAAAAAACGAATTGACCCGAACACCTCCAACGGTGGTGCTACCTACCTCTCAATGGTGGGATGGCACTACCTTAAGGACATTTACACAGCCTAATTCCTTAGGGTAGGTATATGACTCGTAGATACTTGCTCTAATTCAAAACAAATCAAAAACTCTTTTCACACCGACACTTTTCAAAAAGCTTTCAAAACAACTTTTCAAACACTCTTGAGGACTAATACAAGAGTCGATCTGAAACTTTAAACGAAACTTTTTCAAACCCACTCACAATTGAAAAGCAAATAATATTTTTGAAAACACAAATGAGCAAGTATCTAAGAGCCCATGGATAACCATGGATAGAAAGGGTGCTAACACCTTCCCTTTCTATAAATCTACCTCCCGAACCGAGACACTATCTCATAAGGAATTTTTCTGTGCTTTTGTCCTTTCCATATTGGAGAAAATAAAAGACGATGGTGACTCTTGCTTCCGCGACATTTCGCGAACCAGCGTTAAACAGTCAGTTCCAGATCCACCGATCATAGGTGCTTTGTATGGTTTTGAAAGTATTTTGAAAAGAGGCCTTTTGTTTAGGAAATCTTTGTAATGATTCTTGTTCGTAAGAATGTATACAAAGATATTTGTCTTTTGAAAAATGTTTCAATGTTTTGAAAGGTGTTTGTAAATGTTTTGAAATGTGTGTGTGAATTTTTGAAAATAGCAAGGATTGTTTTGAAGAGAGCAAGTAACTAGGAACTATCTACCCTACTTAAATGTCTTTCCTATACATTTTTATTCCTTTGACATTGTTGATTTACCATTGATTTGGTAGGCAACCCTATCTTTGGATGTTTAACGGGACGGGCGCGGGTCATCGTATAACCATGATAACAATGTTGCCAAGTATCTTTAGCTTGATTAAGGGACCAAGATCATTTTGTTTTAGGCAACCTTTTGATAGCGTCATCGAAGGACTATGATCTTATTTTTGTATTGTTTTGCCAAGATACTTTGCATGCATACCATGGCCATTTGTTTAGGCAACCGAATGGAGATACCTTAAGGGTGTTTGTGTGCGAGTGTGTCATTTTACATGAATTTGATTGTCTTGGATTAGGTCATTCTATTTGTTTGTTTTTTGTCTTATCATACAAAACTCTAGTTTACTAAACATGGTATAAATGCGATAAATTGCGTAAAATAAAACTAAGCTATTACAACAATTATTATGGGAGGGGGGATACAAGTTTTTGAATGGGGATATTTGCACAAAATAAAACCCTAAAATACTATTACAACCCAATTGAATTATTGTACAAGATAAATAAATATACAAATATTTAAATATGCAAATAAAATGTATTTATGCAAAAATGTCTTGTATTAATTTTATGTATGTAAAAAATAAAATTATTTAAGTCCTAAAAATAAGAAAAATAATATTGTTATTTTTGAAAGGGTGAAACCCTAGTTTTTTTTATTAAAGAAAAATATGTTCTATATTATTTATTTTATCCATTTATGTATAAGAAATAATAAATAATATTATTAACAAATATTAAAAATTAATGACCATTTTCTCAAGGCAACAAGTGGAGTTAACCCTAGAGGTGCAAGTGTGCAAGTGTTTATTTTTCATGCTTGATTTTGTCTTGAATTAGGGTTTTCTAAGCATTGGTTTTAGTCTTGCCATACACAACCTAATTACTAACATTTATATGAAAGCGGTAAATTGCGGAAAGTAAACTTACTATGCTATTACATCACTTGGGGATGGGGATACAAATGTACAAATGAGGATTGCAAGGAAATAAAATCCTAATTTATCTATTACAACCATATTGAATTTGAATAATATACAAGAATTAAAATAATATACAAAAAAGAAAATGAAGTTGTCTTGATTTTGTTAAAGAAAGGTTTTGGTTAATAATTATGAAATAAAATATTTTTTGTGATATTTTTATATACTCATAAAATAGAACTTGTGAATAAATAGTGTGTAAAAAATCAACTCAAAAGGAGTTGTTTTGATTGGTTGGAAAAATGTTTGAAGTTTGTCAAAAAGAGAAAGGAAACAAACAAAGGGTAAAAACTGTTTTGGTCCTGCCAAGGTTTAAACTCAGGACCCTACATAGAAACACCTTTCACGCGTGTTGTTTATACCACTGGGGTGGTCTGTTTCATCCGTCCATAAGGCAGCTTCGATTGGATACAAGATGAACTTGTTTCTGAAGGGTTGGAATGCCCAGCTTCTTCCTTCGAGTGCAGGAGTGCAATGCTCCCATGTTGAGATTTGAAAGGCTTCATTCCTCATCCAATCGAAAGATGCAGAAAACCTGCCTAAAGTTTGAAAGCGAATCTAACAATGTAACTTTCGAAAGCTATAGGCCAGGGGTTAGTACAAATCTGTTTGGCTCCAAACTCAAAGGCTAACTAGTCAGAGTTGAGATTTTCAATGTATAAGCAGTGTTAATCGAAAGTTAGAGCATGGTTAACTTCCTAGATGTGATATCTACATTTTTTCTTTATAATGTATGTACAAATGGTGCTGGAATGAAAAGTTTCAAGTTTTAAGAAAAGACTTACCTCTTGAAGTTCCAATTGAAAGAACTGTGTATGACTTCCAGGAATGACTTGATGATGGATTAAGCTTTATTTGGATCTTCCTTAAGCTAATAGGACCACTTCTCTGCTTGAATCGAAAGGTTGATATGTAGTAGTTATGAGTGAACCAAAGGTTGGTTAAGAGTGAATCGAGGATTGTTACTTTGCAGTTAGGGAGTGAATCGAAGGGTTCACTAATACATGAAGGGATCTGAGATTTTTTGTGAGAGTTTTAGAGTTTGAATGTTTGAGAGTGTTTGAGAGTTTAAGAGTTTGAGAATTTGAGAATGTTTGAGAGTTTGAGGGTTTTTCCACACAGCAAAAATCTGGACCTGTGATTTGCAAATGGTTTCTCTATTTATAGAGAAAATGTTAGAGATGTTGGAGTTACCAGATTTGTAAGACAACAAACCATGGTTTGGTTGAAAACGAAAAAATCAAGTTAAATGAATTTTCTAGTACAAGTGGGGGCCCTGATGTCTGTTGGGTATATGAGATTTGACTTATGCTTTTGCCATTGCTTGTGTTTAGATAAAATCAGGTTGGGAGCTCAAAAAAACTAACTTTGTGATTAAAGTAATCTTTATGAAAAAAGGATACGTAGCTTTTTTCCATTTCATCCAAAAATGGTATAATCCAGTGGATAAAGCTTCGAATCTTTGTGTAATTTATCACAAATTTGTGTAAGCCTCTAATTTTTTAAAGATTTGGCAGCAACATAACCTGACAAGTGAGATTTGGAGAATAAGGCTATGAGATTTGATCAAAGTTCTTCAACCAAGCTTGCTCAAAGAGTTCAAAGTAGGATTCAAAGTATGTTGCTTCGAAGGAGACCCATACTCCAATCGAAGCTTTGTGTGAAGGTAACCCTTGTCCAATTGAAGCTTGGTATCAAGATAACCATTTGTCCAATCGAAGCTTGGTATCAAGATAGCCATTTGTCCAATAGAAGCTTGGTATCAAGATAGCCATTTTATCCAAACAAAGCTTGCATGCAGGAGGCCACTTCCTTCTGAATCGAAGCAAGCATGTAGGTGGATTCGAAGCAGGTTGCTTCAAAGGAAACAATGCCCCAATAGAAGCTTGTGAAGGAAGCATGAAGGTGGATTCAAAGCAGGTTGCTTCAAAGGAAACAATGCCCTAATCGAAGCTTGTGAAGAAAGCATGAAGGTGGATTTGAAGCAGGCATGAAGGTGGATTTGAAGCAGGCATGAAGGTGGATTCGAAGCAGGTTGCTTTGGAGGAAAAAAATTCCCCAATAGAAACTTGTGAAGCAAGCATGAATCGAAGTAATTCCTAGCATGAATCAAAGCAATATGGACAACGAGGAGACCAGTTTAGTCGAGGAAGGCACCAATTTGGTCGTCACAATCGATGATCCTGCTTTGGATTAGGTTGATGCAGAGCCCCAAGGAATAGCCTCGACATTTTGTCAACCCAGGAGGCAAGCCTATACAGTCGTCGAGTATGGTGGCGATCAGGAACGTTTTCAGAGGAACTTCAAAATCATGAGGCCGACGCCAGATGCTCGCATATGCTCGGAGTTCACCCAAGATGCTTTCCCTATGTACAAGGTCGTATTCAAAGACCTGGGACTTCGACTTCCCTTCAACGACTTCCAAACGGGGGTGTTCAATCACTTGAACTTGGCACCATCTCAGCCTCATCCTAACGCTATTGCCTTCATCCGGGCATTTGAACTTACTTGCCAGTTCCTGAGGATCGGGGCGACCATTCCCCTGCTCTTCAGGGTTTTTCATCTACAACGGCAATTTTGGGGAGGGAAACACAGCTGGGTATCCCTGAAACAGTCGAAGAGGCTGTTCAGGATGTATATGGATTTTGTCCGCAACTTTAAGGACAAGTGGTGCGTCTTGCAAGCCTCCACCCAAACAGCCTTGAAATGCCCTATTCGACCCGGCTTCCATCGTGGACGAGGATGGAGAACCGTGCTACGACGCTGAGGGTAATCCGGAGATCAGGAGAATCTTAAAGTTTCCCATTCACTAGTGTTCGACACACTATGACCATGGTCCCGAACATTACCATACTTCCACCGCCGGTATGAGCACCGATAACAGAGAGACATATGGCATCCTCAATCGATTTGTTGACGGTTTCTTCCCTGCTCAGTGGGTCACGAGGGAAGAACATGATATCCTTGATAAAGACGGTGAGCTGACGTTCGAGGCGTGCCCGATCAACACCAAGGTATTGGTCGAGTGCCGATCTTATGGACAGGTCGTGGCACTTTTAGGTCTTTACTTGCTTGGTTCTTATATTTTTACTTGCTTTCTTGTTTTGTTTTCCCAAGGCTGACCCGGGGATATTTTTTTGTGTGTAGGAAACATGGAAGAACATCGCGAGAGGTTGTTGAAGCTGACTCAAGATAAGAAAAGCCACAAGAGGCTGGTGAAGTTGCATCAGCCTACACACATGGTGTCGGTTTCCGAGCCGGCCAAGGAAGGATCTAGTGGGTTGCAGGGGACCCACGTGGCCGATCAACAAACTGCTGTATTGGGTAGGAAAAGAAATCGCACGACGGATGGGACTGCTGATGTGACCGAAGGGGCTACTGTTCGAGCCTTCAACCTCCCGCCTTGTTTCATCGAGAAGGATTTCTTTGAGGGCTTCCCTCTAACTGTGTCCAACAACGAGTCCGATATCATAAAGCGACTCGACGACGAAGGCAGAAGGAAGCACCTGGCTTCCAACATGGTCGGGGTGATGAAGATGGCGGAGATGGTCGTGGTCCTCGCGGGTGAAGGGGCCAGCTCCTCAGGTCGGGTAAAGATACTAGATTTAGAGAATGTGACTCTTCAAGCAAAGACACAGAAACTGAAGACCGCCCTGGAACGAAGTGAAGAGAAGTTTCAGGAACAGAGAGAGAGAGAGAGAGAGAGAGAGAGAGAGAGAGAGAGAGAGAGAGAGAGAGAGAGAGAGAGAGAGAGAGAGAGAGAGAGAGAGAGAGCTGACAAATCCCTCAAGGAAAGGGACAGTCTCCTGCTCGACCGAGATTTGTGGGAGAGTGAAAGGGAGCGGTTGGAGAAGGAAGTTATTGATCTGAAGGCCACTATGGCGCCCATGGAAGACGAGCCCGAGAGTGTAACTGATTTTTGAACTCGCCCAGATTTTGTTGCTGGGAATTAGATTCTCGAGTCGGACTACGTCGACGCATTGGTAGATGATTTCGAAGTTACCCTGAACCAACTATTTGTTCTTAACCCATGGCTTAACACTGAAGGAACTGGGGTTCTGTCCCAGGTGGTCAATGGCCAGGTCGTCCCTGCCCCTGATTCTTTAGAGGATGAGGCTGGTACTCCGAGAAGCGATTAGATTTTTCCTTTTGATAACTGATTTGTAATCGTCCCTGCGTGCCCGTAATTTTTTGTAATATTCAGACATCGTCGACATTTTATAATTGCTTTGCTTTACTTTGGTGCCTATGTTTTTGCTGATGTTAGCTTATTATTATTTTTGTTTGCCATTGTTTTCGACTTGTTTATTTCATGAATACTCGTATATTCTGTGTGGAGACCTGTATTCGACCTTTGTTGTGATTGATATAAGTTTTCCATGAAAGTTCGTGTTTCCCTCGTGGAGATGTGTGCTCGACCCTATTATTGTTCGGACAATGTTGAGATGTGTCGAGGGCGCGGAGTAGGGATCTACAGAACGAGCGTATGATTGCAGTTAGGATCCTACACCCGTGGCGTGAACTTCCCATCACGAGCTGGGTGTTCTTCCATGTTGGGGGTACTTCGATAGTAGAGCTCGATCGAGGTGTCCCTGTCGGGGTAGGATGTTTCTCGTCAAATGAACGACCTCCCACATTTTGTTGGTTTGTAGGTCGCATCCGTACCCAGACACACCTACGCGGTCAAGCTCATTCCTTCGTCGGTTGGATATGACTAGTCGATAGCTAACGCCCTTAGCGGGTGAGGGACTTAGCTATAATATTGCTTTAGCTTCGCAACATTCCATGGTCGAGGTAATGATTCTCCATTTAGTTTCTCGCGATAATATGCTCCAGTGCCCGTAGCTCCCTGGATGCGGTACGGCCCCTCCCATTTTATGGCCAGCTTCCCTTCACAGGAATCCTTCTGGTTTCTTTGCACGAATAGGCTGCTGACTTGAAATTCGCGCTTTATGACTTTGTTGTCGTGGTGTAGGGATTCCAGTTGTTTTAGCATGGCCTCGCGAAGAGTTTCTCCTGATCAGATTTCTTCGACTAGGTCGAGCTCATCTCTGAGGGCCTTGTCGTTCATCTCCTTGTCGAGCGGCATTTCAGTTCACCTAGATGGCTCCATGATTTCTATCGGGATGACGGCCTCGGTGCCGTAGATCAGTATGAATGGCATCTCTCCATCATTGAATAGGGAGTTGTTCGATAATCCCATAGGACGATGTGTAGTTCTTTGGCCCATCCCTTTTTGGCTTCGTACAGCCTGCGTTTGAGTCCTCGCAAGATGACCCTATTTGCGGCTTTGGCTTGGTCGTTGGTCTAGGGGTGCTCGACTGAGGTAAAATGCTGCTTGGTGTCGAGTTTGGCAACAAAGCTTTGGAAACCTTGGCCGGTGAACTGTGCGCCATTTTCCGTGACGAGTGCTTATGGTATCCCAAATCGAGCGAGCACGTTTCGTTTATATAAACAGAGAATGTTGTGCGAGGTGATTTTTTCCAGGGCTTCGGCCTCTATCCATTTGGTGAAATAGTCTACGACCATAATAAGGAATTTGTTCTGATATGTCCCCTACACAAATGGTCCATCTTTATGGATGGAGCCTCTAACTCGACAGGGAGTGGATCAGGAATCCTCCTCGAAAACGAGGAAGACATCGTGATCGAACACTCTCTCACTCTCTCCTTCTCGACCTCGAACAATCAGGCTGAATATGAGGCCCTGCTCGCGGGGTTAAGACTGGCCGAGGATTTGGGTGCCCGAGAGATACAAATTTTCACTGATTCTCAACTTATCGCATCTCAAGTTCAAGGGGGATACCAGGCTAAGAACAATAACCTCATTGAATATTTGAACTTGGTCAGAGAACACATGAAAAATTTTGACCGAGCAGAAACTACACATGTACCGCGCGAACAGAACGCACGGGCCGACATACTTTCAAAGCTCGTGAGCACGAAGAAGAAGGGCGGAAACAAATCAGTCATGCAAGAGTCCCTACCTCGCCCAAGCATTGAAAGGACCATAACTCTACTCGAGGTGAATGCCATCGGAGACAACTCATCCTGGATGACCCCGATGTTCAATTTTCTAATGAAAGGGGAACTTCCTCTAGACAAAAGGGAGGTAGCCGCGACCAAAAGACAAGCATGCTCTTATGTGGTGCTCGAGCATAAGTTGTATCACTGTGGATTCTCCATCCCACTCTTGAAGTGTATTGAAGAATTCGTGGTCCCTGAGGTACTACGGGAAATCCACGAAGGAATCAACGCCCAACACATGGCAGAAGATCCCTAGCGTAAAAGGCGCTTTGAGCAGGGTACTACTGGCCAAAAATGGAACAAGACACCAAAGAATATGTCAAGAGGTGCGACAAGTGATAGAGACACGCTGAAATGCACCTCGCACCCCCGCACGAGCTTAATACGCTATCCTCCCCGTGGCCATTTGCCTGGCGGGGAATGGACATCCTTGGACCATTTGTGTAGGGGACATATCAGAACAAATTCCTTATTATGGCCGTAGACTATTTCACCAAATGGATAGAGGCCGAAGCCCTGGCGAAAATCACCTCGCACAACATTCTCTGTTTCTACAAACGAAAGGTGCTCGCTCGATTTGGGATACCACAAGCACTCGTCACGGAAAATGGCGCACAGTTCACCGACCAAGGTTTCCAAAGCTTTGTTGCCAAACTCGACACCAAGCAACATTTTACCTCAGTCGAGCACCCCTAGACCAACGACCAAGCCAAAGCCGCAAATAGGGTCATCTTGCGAGGACTCAAACGCAGGCTGCACGAAGCCAAAAAGGGATGGGTCAAAGAACTACACATCGTCCTATGGGATTATCGAACAACTCCCTATTCAATGATGGAGAGATGCCATTCATACTGATCTACAGCACCGAGGATGTCATCCTGGTAGAAATCATGGAGCCATCTAGGCGAACTGAAATGCCGCTCGACGAGGAGATGAACGACGAGGCCCTCAGAGATGAGCTCGACCTAGTCGAAGAAATCTGATCAGGAGAAACTCTTCGCGAGGCCACGCTAAAACAACAGGAATCCCTACACCGCGACAACAAAGTCATAAAGCGCGAATTTCAAGTCAGCAGCCTAGTCGTGCAAAGAAACCAGAAGGATTCCCGTGAAGGGAAGCTGGCCATAAACTGGGAGGGGCCGTACCGCATCCAGGGAGCTACGGGCACTGGAGCATATTACCGCGAGAAACTAAATGGAGAATCTTTACCTCGACCATGGAATGCTGCGAAGCTAAAGCAATATTATAGCTAAGTCCCTCACCCGCTAAGGGCGTTAGCTATCGACTAGTCTTATCCAACCGACAAAGGAATGAGCTTGATCGCGTAGGTGTGTCTGGGTACGGATGCGACCTACAAACCAACAAAATGTGGGAGGTCGTTCATTTGACGAGCAACATCCTACCCCGACAGGGACACCTCGATCGAGCTCTACTATCGAAGTACCCCCAACATGGAAGAACACCCAACTCGTGATGGGCAGTTCACGCCACGAGTGTAGGATCCTAACTGCAATCATATGCTCGTTCTGTAGATCCCTACTCTGCGCCCTCGACACATCTCAACATTGGCCGAACAATAATAGGGTCGAGCACACATCTCCACGAGGGAAACACGAACTTTCATGGAAAACTTATATCAATCACAACAAAGGTCGAATACAGGTCTCCACACAGAATATACGAGTATTCATGAAATAAACAAGTCGAAAACAATGGCAAACAAAAATAATAATAAGCTAACATCAGCAAAAACATAGGCACCAAAGTAAAGCAAAGCAATTATAAAATGTCGACGATGTCTGAATATTACAAAAAATTACGGGCACGTAGGGACGATCACAAATCAGTTATCAAAAGGAAAAATCTAATCGCTTCTCGGAAGTACCAGCCTCATCCTCGAAAGAATCAGGGTGAGGGACAACCTGGCCATTGACCCACCTGGGATAGAACCCCAGTTCCTTCAGTGTTAAGCCATGGGTTCAGAACAGACAGTTGTTCAGGGCAACTTCGAAATCATCGACCAATGCGTCGACGTAGTCCGACTCGAGAATCTAATTCCTAGCAACAAAATCTGGGCGAGTTCAAAAATCAGTTACACTCTCGGGCTCGTCTTCCATGGGGCGCCATAGAGGCCTTCAGATCAACAAATTCCTTCTCCACCGCTCCCTTTCACTCTCCACAAACTCGGTCGAGCAGGAGAGACTGTCCCTTTCCTTGAGGGCTTTGTCAGCTCTCTCTCTCTCTATCTCTCTCTCTCTCTCTCTCTCCTCTCTCTCTCTCTCTCTCACTCTCTCTCTCTCTCTCTCTCCTCTCTCTCTCTCTCCTCTCTCTCTCTCTCTCTCTCTCTCTCTCTCTCTCTCCTCTCCCCTCCTCTCTCTCTCTCTCTCTCTCACCTCTCTCTCTCTCTCTCTCTCTAAAACTTCACTTCACTTCGTTCCAGGGCGGTCTTCAGTTTTTGTGTCTTTGCTTGAAGAGTCACATTCTCTGAATCTAGTATCTTTACCCGGCCTGAGGAGCTGGCCCCTTCACCTGCAAGGGACCACAACCATCTCCGCCATCTTCATCACCCTGACCATGTTGGAAGCCAGGTGCTTCCTTCTGCCTTCGTCGTCGAGTCGCTTTATGATATCGGACTCGTTGTTGGACACAGTTAGAGGGAAGCCCTCAAAGAAATCCTTCTCGATGAAACAAGGCGGGAGGCTGAAGGCGTCGAACAGTAGCCCCTTCGGTCACATCAGCAGTCCCATCCGTCGGGCAATTTCTTTTCCTACCCAATACAGCAGTTTGTTGGTCGACCACGTGGGTCCCCGACAACCCACTAGATCCTTCCTTGGATGGCTCGGAAACCGACACCATGTGTGTAGGCTGATGCAACTTCACCAGCCTCTTGTGGCTTTTCTTATCTTGAGTCAGCTTCAACAACCTCTCGCGATGTTCTTCCATGTTTCCTACACACAAAAAAAATCCCCGGGTCAGCCTTGGGAAAACAAAACAAGAAAGCAAGTAAAAATATAAAAACCAAGCAAGTAAAGACCTAAAAGTGCCATGACCTGTCCATAAGATCGGCACTCGACCAACACCTTGGTGTTGATCGGGCACGCCTCGAACGTTAGCTCACCGTCTTTATCAAGGATGTCATGTTCTTCCCTCGTGACCCACTGAGCAGGGAAGAAACCGTCAACAAATCGATTGAGGATGGCCATATGTCCTCTCTGTTATCGGCGCTCATACCGCCGGTGGAAGTATGGTAATGTTCGGGACCATGGTCATAGTGTGTCGAACACTAGTGAATGGGAAACTTTAAGATTCTCCTGATCTTCGGATTACCCTCAGCATCATAGACCGGTTCTCCATCCTCGTCCATGATGGAAGCCGGGTCGAACAGGGCATTCAAGGCTGTTTGGGTGGAGGCTTGCAAGACGTACCACTTGTCCTTAAAGTTGCGGACAAAATCCATATACATCCTGAACAGGCCTCTTCGAATGTTTCAGGGATACCCAGCTGTGTTTCCCTCCCCAAAATTGCCGTTGTAGATGAAAAACCCTGAAGAGCAGGGGAATGGTCGCCCCCGATCCTCAGGAACTGGCAAGTAAGTTCAAATGCCCGGATGAAGGCAATAGCGTTAGGATGAGTCTGAGATGGTGCCAAGTTCAAGTGATTGAACACCCCCGTTTGGAAGTCATTGAAGGGAAGTCGAAGTCCCAGGTCTTTGAATACGACCTTGTACATAGGGAAAGCATCTTGGGTGAACTCCGAGCATATGCAAGCATCTGGCGTCGGCCTCATGATTTTGAAGTTCCTCTGAAAACCTTCCTGATCGCCACCATACTCGACGACTGTATAGGCTTGCCTCCTGGGATGACAAAATGTCGAGGCTATTCCTCGGGGCTCTGCATCAACCTAATCCAAAGCAGAGATCATCGATTGTGTCGACCAAACTGGCTCCCTCCTCGACTACACTGGTCTCCTCGTTGTCCATATTGCTTTGATTCATGCTAGGAATTACTTCGATTCATGCTTGCTTCACAAGTTTTTATTGGGGAATTTTTTCCTCCGAAGCAACCTGCTTCGAATCCACCTTCATGCCTGCTTCAAATCCACCTTCATGCTTTCTTCACAAGCTTTGATTAGGGCATTGTTTCCTTTGAAGCAACTTGCTTTGAATCCACCTTCATGCTTGCTTCACAAGCTTCTATTGGGGCATTGTTTCCTTTGAAGCAACCTGCTTCGAATCCACCTACATGCTTGCTTCGATTCAGAAGGCATGGCCTCCTGCATGCAAGCTTCATTTGGACAAAATGGCTATCTTGATACCAAGCTTCTATTGGACAATGGCTATCTTGATACCAAGCTTCGATTGGACAAATGGTTATCTTGATACCAAGCTTCAATTGGACAAGGGTTACCTTCACACAAAGCTTCGATTGGAGTATGGGTCTCCTTCGAAGCAACATACTTTGAATCCAACTTTGAACTCTTTGAGCAAGCTTGGTTGAATAAATTTGATCAAATCTCATAGCCTTATTCTCCAAATCTCACTTGTCAGGTTATGTTGCTTCCAAATCTTTAAAAAATTAGAGGCTTACACAAATTTGTGATAAATTACACAAAGATTCGAAGCTTTATCCACTGGATTATACCATTTTTGGATGAAATGGAAAAAATCTACGTATCCTTTTTTCATAAAGATTACTTTAATCACAAAGTTAGTTTTTTTGAGCTCCCAACCTGATTTTATCTAAACACAAGCAATGGCAAAAGCATAATTCAAATCTCCTGTACCCAACAGACATCAGGCCCCCACTTGTACTTGAAAATTCATTTAACTTGATTTTTTCGTTTTCAACCAAACCATGGTTTGTTGTCTTACAAATCTGGTTACTCCAACATCTCTAACATTTTCTCTATAAATAGAGAAACCATTTGCAAATCACAGGTCTAGATTTTTGCTGTGTGGAAAAACCCCTCAAACTCTCAAACTCTCTAACATTCTCAAATTCTCAACTCTTAAACTCTCAAACGCTCTCAAACATTCAAACTCTAAAACTTCACACAAAAATCTCAGATCCCTTCATGTATTAGTGAACCCTTCGATTCACTCCCTAACTGCAAAGTAACAATCCTCGATTCACTCTTAACCAACCTTTGGTTCACCTCATAACTACTACATATCAACCTTTAGATTCAAGCAGAGAAGTGGTCCCATTAGCTTAAGGAAGATCCAAACAAAGCTTAATCCATCATCAAGTCATTCCTGGAAGTCATACACAGTTCTTTCAATTGGAACTTCAAGAGGTAAGTCTTTTCTTAAAACTTGAAACTTTTCATTCCAGCACCATTTGTACATACATTATAAAGAAAAAATGTAGATATCACATCTAGGAAATTAACCATGCTCTAACTTTCGATTAACACTGCTTATACATTGAAAATCTCAACTCTGACTAGTTAGCCTTTGAGTTTGGAGCCAACAGATTTGTACTAACCCCTGGCCTATAGCTTTTGAAAGTTACATTGTTAGATTCGCTTTCAAACTTTAGGCAGGTTTTCTGCATCTTTCGATTGGATGAGGAATGAAGCCTTCGAATCTCAACATGGGAGCATTGCACTCCTGCACTCGAAGGAAGAAGCTGGGCATTCCAACCCTTCAGAAACAAGTTCATCTTGTACCCAATCGAAGGTTGCCTTATGGACGGATGAAACAGACCACCCCCAGTGGTACAAAACAACACGCGTGAAAGGTGTTTCTATGTAGGGTTCTGAGTTTAAAAACCTTGGCAGGACCAAACCGTTTTTACCCTTTGTTTGTTTCCTTTATCTTTTTAACAAACTTCAAACATTTTTCCAACCAATCAAAACAACTCCTTTTGAGTTGATTTTTTACACACTATTTATTCACAAGTTCTATTTTATGACTATATAAAAATATCACAAAAATATTTTATTTCATAATTATTTACCAAAAACCTTTCTTTAAC